>JAYESA010000011.1:10116804-10155678 GCA_036927795.1 Iris macrosiphon
CCCCTTACCGTGTTCAGCGGGTACTCTATCACGTGTATTTCATCATGTGCTTCGGGTATTGATTCTCATGTGCTATCATGTGCTTATTGTGCTCTCGCCTTCGTGTGCGCGAGCTATTATCATGTACGTAGCGTGTTGTGGTTGGATCCAATGGTATTAGTGGGGGAGGAGAGTAGGAGTTGGTTATGTGATCAAAGCCAAACAGTATTCATGTGTATGTCGGTTATATAACTCACGCATAACGGAGTTATCGTAGTGTTCTTCATGTGCAACCTAAGCCGATCACATAACGAACTTGTGATCAAGGCACTTAGCTAGTATTCATGTTTCTCACCTGCAGTTACTTTTCCAGTACTTGTCTTGTTCTCTAGTTTACTTGCAGCTACTTATTGTGCTCCAGCATATATTTATTTCCTGTGCATCTTGTATACTTTTCTATTTCTTGTCATATACACCCTACCATGTATTTGGAGTTGCTTTCAGAGTTATGTACTTCGCTCCAGTCCTGACTGGGCATATTTTTTCCAGATGATCCTGAGGACTATTGTCCGACGTTCTACGGGCCGGGTGTTGACGACTGTTGTGACCCCGTGATCGAGGAGGAGTGCACCGAGGAGACGCCTATAGCACCCTAGTTAGCTAGGTGGGTTTTCTGGGTTGGTCCCAGTATTTTATTTTGGATGATTGTACTTATTCTTTTGTGGCTGTGAGATATTGTAGCTATTATGGCCTTGGACTGTATTATTTTGGATTATCTTGCTCTCTTGGTTCTGTTTCTTTGTTTATATCATATCGTGCTTATATTCTTCCTCTAGATTTTGTGATTGAGATTATTGATATATATATTGCGTGGTTGCCCTCCTTTTGGAGAGGATTTTTGATATATATATTGCGTAGTTGCCCTCCTTTTGGAGAGGTCATGCCGGATTTTTCTGTGAGATATAGATAGATATGGTTGACCTAGAACGGACCTTTACAGCGTTCTACCGCCGATTCTGCGGCGTAGGCTGGACGTACCCACGGCTCATGCCCAATTTTCGGGTGCGGGTCGTGACATGTAGTCACACTAGCTCCTATTTGTTTATATAGCCAGTGTTAGTCCCAAGTCGATCACATATTTGTTAATATTTCAAGGCACAAGTTATTATTTTATTTCTTCATTTCTATTTTATTATATTGATATTCCTTGTATACTATTCTCAATTATTTTCATATCTTGTCGTGATATTTTCTTTCATGATGTTTACTATTTCAGTTACTTTCCATCATATATTTTCTTACTTTTACTGTTTCATAGTTTCTGTCAATTAATGAAACTGCTATTGTGTTGTACTTTGCTCCAATTATGACTGGATAATATTTTCAGAGATTATTGTGCTCTCCATTCCAGGATTCAGAATGGTGCCTTAGACTAGACTTCTTTTACCCTATGGACTTGAGGTAATTTTTTAGAGTTCTAGTTTAGAGTTCCTCTTCCATATCTTGTCTAGTTTTCTTTCTGTTAGAATAATTATTTGAGTTATCTTTCTTGTTCATTCTTTTGTTAGATTATTGTGATTGAGAACTAGTTGAATAATATGATTGATAGTTAGATATGATGACCTAGATAGTGTTCTACCGTCGATGTTGTGGCGTAGGCTGGACGTACCCATGTACTCGTGCCCCGATCATACGGGTGCGGGTCGTGACATATTTTTATGGTGGCCCATGCAGGCCAGGCTTCGCAAGTTTAGCGATGTCGTAGTAGTACAACAGTTTAGTTGTACTGCTCCGAGCCTGCGATAGGATATAGGATATTATGATGAGAATACTCAATCATAAATTAGGGCTTCTTGAGAGATTCCTGGGACGACCCTTGAGAATCTTATTATAAATTCTAATTCAAATCTTTTTTCTTATTTCCGTTCACTCTCACTTATTGATTTTGAATTTGATTCTTAATGATCGGTTATTGAATTTAATTCTTGGTATTCGTTGTTGAGTTTAATTTTATATCGAGATAAATTTTACGGACTAAATTACTGTATCTTCTGATAAAATATGATGATGAGGACAGAGAGAAAGGTAAAACGTCTACTTTGGTTATGGAGCCTAGATTTTATCACAGCCATACTAGCTGGCATGACGGAAACGTAGGGACTTGACTTTTGATGTATATATCTTAGTTATAAAATTTAGGATTTCTTGCAGCTATACCGGTTGGCGTGGTGAGGATTCTAGATGACATGATTATAGAGTTGCATACCTTAGTTATAGAATCTATCGTTTACCGCATCTATGCTTACTGGCGTGGCGAGGATTCTGAGTATTATGATTTCGGACAAACACGTATGATTATCAGATTGTATCTTAAACTGTTCTTAATGTATCATCTCTATCTTTTCACTTTTGTTATTATAGGATTATGTTCCATCACCACTATTAGATCAGGATTAGAGATACCTTCAGTTCATTTAGCCCAGCTCCCTATAGAACATCATTTCATTAGGGTTCTTTGATACTATAATAGTTGGTGATTTGTAATTAGTTCTGAGTTTTGAGTATCAATATTGGCTGTTGAGAATATAGCTTGTGATTCTGTAGATTGAGCATATAAGCAATAGACATTAATCTAGAGATAACCCATAGCATAATACCTTTTGTAGCAATAATTCTATGGTAGGTGTCGTTATAGTTAGTAGTGGTACCAATGGTATGAGAGTAGAGAGTATCAGTGGTGATTCTAGGAGTTGGTATCAGTGTCATCATGCATATCCTAGGTAGATATAAATTCATATAGTTGAGTGACCCATATAATATTATGATATCATAAAAATTTATGTTTGGGTATCAATAGAGCATGATATTCCATTTGGAGCTTGATACTTGGTTGTGCCCTGAGTAAGATAATGTGTATTCAAGAGAGGTACTAGTGAGTGTGCCATGATAGAATGGTACCCATAAGCATATAGGTGAGTGTGATAGTGTTAGAATATTTTGTGCTAAGTAGTAGGATTTGTGTTACATGAGGAAGTAGAGCATTAATGTGAATATGTAGGAGTGCATCGATATATGACTAGTGATGAGTATATCACTTGATTTTTAGGCTGTTGATGTGTGGTAGAAGAATGAAGTACAGTATCCAGAATGATAGTAGTGTTGGGATGAGCTGTTGTAAGTAATAAGAAGTTAGTGCCCTAAAATATTAAGAACAGATGCTGTGTATTGGTCGGAGCTGGTATTTCTGTAACTAGAGTGCCCAGAGAGAGTAGCAGTATTCAGAGTACAACAAGGATTAGTTGAATAATGTGCTAGTATCAGTAAATTTTGTGTGTGATCATATTAGATTTTATATCAGTTAATATGGATAGAAACACATTTGGATGTATGAGTACAAGTGATCCAGGCAGTAAAGGAGAGAGGCAATCTCTATAGAGGAAAGTTTAGTAGGTATAGTACATTGCTAGTTTTGGGTATATAAGTCGTATGTATCAGGGAATAGTACTAGAGGTATAACGATACCAGTGAGATATCATGGTGTCGTAATGGCTAGGAGAACTTTTTGTATGTATTAAATATAGATGAGAATCCTAGAGTGATTAATAGGTGTTAGAGTATGAGTTTGCACCAAGTAATAGGATAGTAGGAGTACCCTAGTAGCAATAGCCTAAGTATCTCAAGTGTTATGGAAGTTTAGGCAAACATTTTAGTGACTAGTATATTAAGTATAGGGAAGAGACGAGAGTAACCTGGTATGAGAATGTCATCTAAAGCGCCATATAAGAGTTAGTGCCTTGTGAAGACAATATTAAGATATGAGTAGGCATCCTATTAAGGATATTCAAGATGGACAACGGAGTATCAATAGAGCATATGATTGAGGTTGTATACAAGTGTTCCTTGTAAAAGAATGGTTAAAAAATTTGGGTGATTTCAAGAACTGAAAAAGTTAAAGGAGGTAGTGCAGTAGGTTAAGTATGTCCATGACATAGAACTATAATATACCAGTAGTATTAGAAGTGGTAAACCATAATAAATAATTTGTCTAAGGTATAGTTAGTAAGTGACCCTGATTGACATTACCATTCATAACAGTTAGAGACTATATCCCTGCTTGGTTTTTCTTTAATAGAATTACAGGATTGTATGTTATATGATATGACTGTCTTGGACAATGATTGTTAGGAGTTAGACCGTAGTGAAATTTGTATGCATATGTTATGACTGGCTCAAGAGAGAGGGGTGAGAGTTTTAATTTCGAGGATAAAATTCTGCTAAGGGGGGTAGACTTGTCACTACCGCTTTTTCGGAGAGGGATTTTTTTGTCTTTTTTATTATTGGTAATATTTTAGTTTGGTATTTCAAATTTTATTATATTAAATGGTATTTCATAATTATTTAGTTATGGTGTATGTTATATATTATTTATTGTAGTATTTAAAATATTGTTAGCATATTACATTATATTTTGGACTTGTGTTAGTGGACCTAACTAGACTAGACTTGACTCTTGAACCAACAATTTATTAGTTTAGACTTGAGCCCAACATCCAAGTCTAATTTATTAAGTTAATATTGTAATTAGTCAAACCATTAGGATTAGAACCTTCCTTCCTTAATCATTTTCTTCATGATAAGCCCATAGGGACTTTTTGGTTATTATACATTTCTTGAATCCTAAGCAAGGGGGACCGGCCACATAAAGAGGGAAATACTCTCTCTCCTCTTCTCATTTTAATCCAATTTTAAATCTAGAAATTTTCTTCCTAAATTCCTTCTTTCCTACACCAATTTCTACCTAAATCCTCTTTCAATTCCTTATCTACTCACCATTGGATACTCTAGAAGCAAGGAGGAGGCAAGGATCTCTAAATTGGAAAATTTTGCACAAGTTGAGGCTTCTTGGTGTTTATTGGAGACTTTCATTGGGAATCCATCTCCCAATAGATATAATTCAGTTTTCCCTTTTAATTAGACCTTAAATCTGTAGTTTAATCATTAGGAACCCACCTATGGACTAGGGCTACCTATAGGAAGAAGATTTGACTACTAGGGACCCCTATTGTGAATGTTATGGTATGTTTTTTATTCAATTTGGGGGAAATCCTAGATTGGTGCACCATATATTTGTCAATATGTCAATTGGACCAAATTGACATATGTTTGGTTGGGTGAGACTAGTATCGTGTCCACAATTGGATACGAGTAGGCCATGTCATAATATTTTGTTACACGAGTTGATTTAGGAGTTTTTTCTTCGACACGGAGGTTTGAGCATGTCATATTTTGACACGAGCACGTAGTGATATAGCTAGAACTTTGTTTTAGCTCTAATGTTAGTTTTGGACTTATTCGTATCCTTCGTGATACACTTGGTGATATGTTGGAGCCGTATCGCAAGCGTATCATAGATTGAGTGTGATACGGGTGCAGTGCACTCCACGTATTTGTTGTTTTGCATTCTATTTCAATTAGACTTGTGTGTAGATATTTGAGTATGGTTATTAATGCGTATATATATATATATATATATATATATATATATATATATATATAAATTAAATATTGATCTACCTATGTTTATATTATGTATTGATGTATTTGGAGTATGTTTTGTGATATGGGGAATTATAGAGTATTGTATGTAGTGTGTAGACTGATATGAGGAACTCATGGACTGTCTTGAGTGTTATATGTGTATAGGTGAACTGAGTAAGGGGGAGGATAGTTGCACAGGTTAAGGAGGGGGGGGGGGGTAATGTCTGCACTGCATCTCAGTTGCAGGACCTGGAGCTCGAGTAGGAAATGAGTCATTATAGTGTTGATGAGGCATTTGGGTCTGTGTTCTGCCTATGTACATCCCAGTTCTCGATAGACTTGGGTTCTTGTACTTGCTATAGGAGACAACATTAGGAGCTGGTGTAGCAATTGGGGGATAGTGTGTTGCCAACTTATCAGTTTAGTGGAGGGAGTCCTATTGTGCTTAGATGGTGTGGTTTAGAGTGGGGTAATGATATGTACTAGTTAGATATGTATGTGTGTATCGTGAGAGTATGAGTGTCAAATATTGTTAATGATACCAATTGAGTATCACTAGATAATTGGACATATTGGGGAAATAAGGTTTTGGAGTCTGATGTCAGGTATTAGAGTGTTTTTTGAGCCTGTGGAGGAGGGAGAATTAGAGTGGCAGCAATTACAACTTGTTGTTGCAAGTCAACCCTTCACCTGGGTACTCCACTAGATTGGTTAGTACACAAGAGTTGTGGACTGTGTTCAATCCAAGTGAGAAGGAGGTTCAGTTAACTGATGTAGTACAGGTAATGCCTAGGAAAGAGGTGAAGTAGTAAGGTTGGAGTGAGGGTTGATACCTGGTATCATATGTAACAGTTGTGGTTTCAGATAGATGTGCCTAAGAGTGAGAAATAAGAGGGGAAACATGTGGTATTCTCAGTTGTGACAACAACAAGAGCAGTGTAAAGAAGAGGAAGCTCGGGCTATTGTGTAACTCCTGCACAATTGACTGATATGCTTTTGCTTGATTGTTTGATTGCAAGTGTGGATAGCCAACAGCCTTGCATCGGTACATTATATTCCTGTACAGTTGGAGTTAGTTGCAGGCAACTAAGCATGGGGGGGGGGGTCCTGTCAAGGTTCAGGTAAGTGGCTGTCACATATGGTTAGCAAGTTATTTTTTTAGTTAGTATGTAAATTAGATGTTAGTTAATAAGTAGATGTTATCAGATAGTTGTATTGGTGTGAGTTAATAATTAGTGTAATTTAATAGATGAGTTAGTATATATATATATATATATATATATATATATATATATATATATATATATATATATATATATATATGATGCTTGTTAGTATGTTATCAATTAGTTAGTGTGTTAATATAAAGTATATTGATATTAATTAGTATTGATAACAGTTGTTGGTTTGTTAGTGTTAGTGTGGTTAGTATATGAGAGTACGAGTTGTATGTTAGTAGCAATTATGGTTATAGTTAAATCAGTTGTTAGTATCAGTTGTTAGATATTAGTTAGTGGTGATATATGATATTAGTTATGTGAGTAAGTTATAGCTTATATAATTAAGTTAGTAGTGATTAGTTAAGTAGATTTAGATATCCGTTGGTTAGAGGAGTTAGTGTATACTTGATGACAATTAGTGTATGTTAGAAAGTTATGTGTTAGTTAATGTATGTATGGTTAAGTATCAGTTGTTAGTTAGTGTCAGTTAGTTGGTTGATATCAGTTAGAAGTGTTAGTAACAATTATATAAGTAAGTTAGTATAGTATATGGTCAAGTGTAGATAAGTGAGTTAATGAGGGTATGAGGTATCGTTGGGTATTTGGTATTGAATACCAATAGTGTAGCTAGGTATGGATACCAAAATGGCTCAAAGCTAAGGTAATCAATATTGTCTTATATTAGCTAAGGGATAACTAGTATATATATAATTGTGTATCTTTTGATACTTAATAGTATTAATACTCTAGTATCCTAATATAGCTAGTATAGCCTAGATAAGTAGTGGATGGACCCAATAACCTAGAAATGGACTCATACAACTTAGAAGTAGCTAGTTTGACCTAGAGTTGACCTAGTTTGACTATTTTGACCTAGAAATGGCTTTATGACCTAGAATTGAACTAGTATACTTGTTATCATTCCAAAATGATAGAGTTAGCGGAATGTGCTAGCGATATTGGTGGTTCGATTGAGAATGGTTTCACCGAGTATAGAGTATCTCGGATATCGATTAAAGGGTAGATAGACTCAAACTCTAGACGGCTAGATGTTTCTTGGTTAGCGAATATGTTGGCAGGTAGTGCATGCGTGTTTCAGAATTTTGAAACATACTTTCGGATTTAGGTAGAATCCCATAGAGCTTGTCGAAATTGGTTTGGCTTCGGAATAGGATATAACATGGTTCTTAGTAACTGTGCATCGTTGATGATCCATAATTATCTAGCGTAGCTTTGGGTAGATGACTCTAGAGACTTAACCGCCGAATCAAAGTAATCGTTGGAGACCCATAGAATAACACGATTAATGACGCATAAGAGATTGCATCAAAGATAAATATTGAGTAGTGTATGTTGAAGATAAGTCTAGGCGATCGAATATTAATTTCAGAATTTGATGGAATAGCCTTCGACTGAAAGTAACATAGCAAAGTTTTGACGATTGATGATTTTATACTCAATAGAGTATGTGTGTCAGGTAAAATGTTAGTTTCGAATAGAGTGATGCCTTTGAGCATCGTTGATTTATAGCGAGAAATAAAGGATGGTTAGCGTTGGTTATCGATTCGATCAACGCTAGCGATAAATGTCAGGTGCGATAGCATATTTGAGAAATTTTGAGAAATAAGATAGACGAAGAACTTCTTAAGGAATGGAATCACATTACGAATTTCATGAACGTGGGTATGGCCAATTTAAGTTAGTCCCTTGCATCGGAAAGACTTAGTACGTTGTCTGGGTAAGTTTCCTAGCGGGGACGAACCTAGACGTTTATGCGTCTGTAGTTCGGAGGGATTATCATGAGAAATAGATGGCACGAGCGATAGTTTGACTCGAGGCAGACGATTCTTGTATATTTTGGACTCAGTCCATAACAAGAAAGACTTCAGATATAGTTGGACAAGAGGTGGCTAACAGTTGGACGAAAATGTGTTACGAAAAACTTATTGCGATCGGATACACAAGGGCTTGACGCAACACATGTGTGGAATTATTGATGCTAAGGATTTGTGGAATGAGAAGGTGTTGCAGAGATTCGTTGCGTTCAGATTTTGTAACGACTCGATACAATGCACACGTTAGAATTTTTAGTTTAAAACATATAAATATGATAGGCGGTTATGGCAGAAATCAGGTGTTCAGAAATAGTGCACATGCAAATGAGTTACGAGAACATATGCTAATGTCAGTTCAGTCGGGAAAATAAAACGGTTGGTATTTTCGAAAATGAAGTCGCACATGCAACTTGTCCGATTTCGCTATCACTAAGCTTAGCTGAAATGCCTATATTTTGGGGACGCCTAAAAATATGTCTACGAATCAAAAAGTAAGGGATATGCTGAACTCGAATGGAGCTATAGGAAAGCGATATGGAGTTAAGAAAAAGCATGACGTTGCATACAAAACAGAGATAGTGAATTTGAGGCAGTGTTTGAAACGAGGTTAGGTATTATAAAAAATAAACGACATCGATTTTGGTTCGGGGACGAACCTTGTTTTGAGTGGTATATTATGTAATGCCCCGCTCTGCACGGTGCATTACGCTAAGTCAGATTAAAATGTGACAGTTTGGTTAGTTTCATAACATAAGTCAGAATGGGAATGAGGCATCGAGTTGCTTGCATTACGATAAGACAAATTCAGGAACAAGTATTGATTTGGGTTTTTGTTTTATTTACAGGCTTTACATAGAACTTTCTAAGGTTCGATTTATTGCCTCGATGATGGTAGATGCACAGAGTCATAAATCATGCAAGGGAATATGATAATTTGTTCAGAGAAGTGCAGAGATAGTGGGACTTAAGCGATGGTGCAGTCTTCCTTGAATTCGCTCGGGTCGAATGATTGAGAAGCACGGCCTGCTCGCATGGTTATACCAGTTAAGTAAATCGTGCTTCGTATTAGACCACATATATTTAGGAATAAGATGTATCGACTCAGGTAGAGAAATATGTTGTGTCAACTCGGCAGAATGGCTAAACCGACAAGTAAAGGTGGGCGGGCCTTGACCCTTCTCTTCTACTCCTTCATGCTTAATAAAATACACAGTTGTATGCTAGCGATGTCATAGATTCTCTTAGCGTGGTTGGGAGAAACACAAGTCAGAATATATATTGAACACTAAGATAGGACTTTGAAACAAAGTATATTAATGCGTGCATCAAGCGTACAAGTATCAAACGAGAGATGGAAATATGCATTTGTACACGAGAATATCATAAGAACGCATCGTTAAGCGAGATGTGCAATTACGGTTCAAAACCGTGCAACTGTGGCGGATAGAGATTGGTGCCACGAAACTATCGATCAGGGATAGGGCACTATGGAACACTTTGTGAAATGCCATTCGAACCTAGAGCTAGCTGGTTCTTTCGAAGCGACATGGTGACTCAGTATTTCAGGGCCTTCGGGTCTAAGAGAAATACGATATCGGAAATGATATTGTGGCACTGAGTATTTTTAGTGCCTACTGGGTACTAATCGAATATTTGGTGACTACGAACTGCTCGTATCGAATGATTTGGAGGACGGAAGAGAAAATATGTGGGGATTTAGTTGGGCAAGTTGGACTAGTTCCTCGATCGTACTTACAAGTTGGAAATACTGCATAAGTTCATAAACAATACTGCTTAATTCTGCTCTGTGTCATGCATTTGCGTCATAGATAATAATTTATATATTTGCATGGTCATAGACAACTTGTGCACAAGGAAAAACCATTTTCCTCGATCGGCATTTCGGTCGCACAAAACCCGTGTCTACCTAGGGGGAAAATAAGATAAGTCGTGCAAAGGCACGCGACATTGCTGACCTCCAGAGGGCTCGCAACTCGACTGGGAGGACTACCACAATGACCAATTTAAAGTTCTTCATGGTGTAAAAAATATCAATAATGACCTTCATATAGATAAAGAGTATACACTTTGCTATAAACAAGGGTGAGCGTGCTAATGACCGTTTACTCTTGCCTCGGGCAAGTGCAGTATAAATCGGCTATGGTAAGAGCCACAGATAAAGCGAGATGATTCAATGTATTTCAAGCGTTACGAACGCGATAATAATAACATGCTTAGCGATTGAGATGATGCAATTCGAATATAACATGCTTAGTTACCAAACAAGATTCGAGAATAACATGCTTGTCCGCTTAAGGAATTCAAATGCGAACATGCTTTCATAACTGAAATGTTTACATGTGAAATCTGCTTTACTGCTTTCGATTCATGCCTCAATAAACTAAAAATCATTTAAGTTCTAATAGAAAGATCACTATAATATGTATGCTTGCCATGATCACTTAGTCTCGATTTAGGCGAGTGGGTTATCATTCTCGCCAGTATAAGTTGCGTACTGACCCACCTTTGTGGGCACCCTCTTTAAGGTTCTCAGGTGTGAGGCCTTAGCTTGGATATACGAAGACATGATGTATGGAACGGTGGAAATCCTTTGTAATCAAGAGAGATCAACGAGTGTTGTAAGCCAACTTGGCATATTCAATAGGGTTATTCAAGCCTTTGTAACTGCTGCAATTATCAATAAAGAGCTTCACTTCGCATATGAGTATTTCATATTGACTCTATAAATCTTTCTCTATGACTAAGTGTTTTCTATTAAAACCATATATTTTATCTTCTTACCTTGTGCGCTGCGCAACCTAGGAACTCACGATATCACGTCCGGGGGACGATTAACGACTTTACGGAGTCGGGGCGTGACATCCTTGGCCTAGTAGTAGCCAAAGAATCTTGCTGTTGGTGTTGCTCTTTCTCTGGTTATTTATCTTGTGAGGCTTGATAAACATCTTCAGAAACCTCCACCTCATCTGATGCATCCTCAGACGACTCAATCTCAACAGTTTAAAATTTGCTAGATTCACCAATATCTTGATCAGACTTACTCTTCTTGCTTGAAGTCAACGCTGAAGACTCATCCTTCATATATTTTCCTTTACACATCTCTATGTGCCCAAGGGTTCGTGATTGGCCTCCTTAACTGTGTATCGATCGAAAGGTAGGGTGGTACGACCCCCAACCGACGAGAGTTGTTACGTCCAGTTGCTAGAGTCGAGTTGATACTTGCTGGAAACATAGTGTGACACAAAAATAGAATCGATCTATGAGACATGATATTTGAACGACAGGATCAAGGAAGCTCCTTATGACAAAACCCAAATGTTCACTAGTTCTCTAATATGGGGAGTAATAGATTCATCTATTTTGTTAACCATGTCAACCTTAAAAGCTCAATCAAATGCATTATTTTCCCTTCTCCTTTTCCTTCTCTTTCTCTTTTGGTGGCTATCAATAAATGACTATTATCTATTGACTATTGTAAGGATCTTCAAACCTTAAGCTTTAGTATATCAATGATAGTCCTTTCAAAAGTTATAGGATACAAAATGATGGTGGAGATCAGTATCAAAATGTGTCCGATAACATGCTAAAATTGCTGCTACATCAATACTCTAGAGTTGTGACGAAGGCTACTTCAAGGACATATTTTTATGTTCTTTCAACACTTGAGAACTGAGGAAAAAATACGAAAATAACGATTCAATACTCGTATTTGTGGCTTTGTTGTATCTTGAAAACAAATCGCATTATCAGTATTGTAACCGAGTTACAAAAAAAAAAAAAAACTCTTAACAAAGCAATGACACACTATCCATCCACGATTATTAGAATTCTAGTCATTGATTCATCCTATTTTTCATAGAAACTGAAAATATATGCTCTTAAAAAGTACTGAACTCATACAACTTATCAAACTTCTCTTATACCAAGTCTTCATAGTTATTGGTCGGGTACTTGAGTAGTTTCTTTTTCTATTTTTATTCAAATTTGATAAGAAAGATCGTTTATGAGTTCATACAATCGCCAATTAGGTATTTACAAGATATATTTTTTGAGCATGATTTTACTTTAGCAAGAGAAATCTATATTCCTTCATAGGTATCATTCTGCAACAACTAGAAGGTAATTACCATGGTTTATAGTATCCGCCGATACATATCAGATACGATCAATACGTTTGACACATTCCGATTTGATACCGACCGATACCGATATTAGGATTCTCTTTTTCGGTCATTTCGACAGAAAAAATTGAATGAAAAAGACAATCGGCAAGGGTGTAAAAATATAATAAGGTTGTAAAAGCATGTAATATGTAAACCAATATGCAAGGATGCCTACTATTTTATTCAATTTTAAAAATACTAAGAAACAACACTGAAAATACTTAAAATATGACTAAATATATAAAATATATTTTCTGAAATGTTCATAATTTATTAACAATTATTTGCTTTCTGATACTAAAAATTCGATACTCCGATCCAAAACCGTCAATTCCGATATCCATAGAAATGGTCCGATACCGATTCCGATATTGTGAACTTCATAATTACTTTGGAGACCAATAGCACAACTAGCTAGATATCCTATGATCATGAGAGACCAAGAATGCGTAAACTTCACCCGTAATTGGAGTACTAAAAATAATTTGTATGCTAAAAATCTTCTTCAGTTCCCCTCCAATCTATAGCTTAATTGCGACGATGGAGGTAGGCATATGCAAGCGATTGCAGCTGGTCCTCCGTCGTGTCGGCTCTCGCTTGCCCATTGCCGTCGATGATCGGCATATAGATGTCGCTGGAGCTGGAGTCGAAGCTGCTACTGTAGTAGTAGTCCACCTCAGGATTCACCGAGGAGTTCTCAAGGAAAGCTTGCAGCATTGTCCCGTATCCATTCTGAAGCGACGGCGCCTGAGTCGTCGAGCCATTGGCGAAGCAACCTTGTGCTGTTTGCGCCGCCTTGAGGGAGGCTAGTTGAGCTTGTAGGCTGACCACCTATATATAAAACCGACACGAAAAGAGTAAGATACTGCAACTAACAGTCTAAAATGGAGGATAGACAAATTTTTTGAATATTATACTAGACGAGAGTTGTGTGACTTTTAGTTTTTTTCATGAGCAGATGACCTGCAAAACCCGATACAAAAAGAGTAGGATGCTGCAACTGACCGTCTAAAATGGAGGATAAACGCAAATTTTGAATATTATACTAGACGAGAGTTTTGTGACTTTTAGTTTTTTTAATGAGCAGATGACCTGTAAAACCCAACACGAAAAGAGTAAGATACTGCAACTGCCCGTCTCAAATGGAGGGTAAATATAAATTTACTAGACAAGAGTAGTGTGACATTTTTTTTTCATGACTAGCCAACTTATAAAATTCGACACGAAAAAAGTAAGATACCATAACTGATATCTCAAATGGAGGGTAAACGTAAATTTTTGAATATTATACTAGACGAGAGCTTTGTGACTTTTAGTTTTTTTCATGACCAGACGACCTATAAAATCCGATACGAAAAGAGTAAGATACCGCAACTGACCATCTCAAATGGAGGTTAAACGCAAATTTTGAATATTATACTAGACGAGAGCTGTGTGACTTTTAGTTTTTTTTCTTGACCAAACGACCTACAAAATCCGACACGAAAAGAGTAAGATACTGCAACGGACCGTCTCAAATGGATGCTAAATGCAAAATTTGAATATTATACTAGACGAGAGATGTGTGACTTTTAGTTTTTAGTTTTTTTTTTTTTTCAATGGTCAATCGAAAATGAGACTTGTGACATTATTGTTTGTTGTACGTGTATGCATACTGACCTGTTGTTGGAGGGCGAAGATATGGGAGACGCAGCCGTAGATGGGGTCCTGGAGCCTCGCCTGGGCCTCGTAAGAGATTGTGAGCGCGGCCTCGGACCGGTCGGGAGCAGGGAGGTGCGCGAGGAGCTTCGAGGCGTTGCTGGCGCCGAAGACCTTGTGGATGGCCGCGAAATGGGCAGCACCTTGGTCGTGGCAGAAGTAGGGCGCGAAGACGCAGCCCTGCACGCACTTCCTCCGGAGGAACTTGCAAGCGCCGCAGGGTGATCCGAAGCCTGCAGACATCTTGATTCAGAGTACTCTCTTCTTCTTCTTCTTCTTCTTATGCTTCTGTTGCTCTTTTGTGCCTTCTTCGTGATATTGAAGTTTTTCGGAGGTGCAACATTGCTGGGCTTTATATAAGCATGGAGTGGACGAGAGCGAGAGCGGCTCGATGATGCTTCGACGAATAATTAATTTGCGCCGGTCTCCTAGATGGGCTACAGAAGCTCCATTGCTTTCGCTATATATGCATAGGTAGGCCTCTCATTTTTTCCTACTCTTGTAGTCAAGACTCCATTTCTAGCTGACATCATAAGCTCAGCTCCAACTGTTCGAGTTTATGGTTGCTCAAGCGAGTTTCGGTTCCTCGTGCGCGCGAAAATAACTACCACCACATTTGGCATTTGGAAGGGTGGGGTTGAACTGATTTAAAATAAATAAATAAATAAATAAATAAATAAAAGGATTGTGCTTGGTAGATTGATTAAAATTTGGCTAAATTTTAATTTGATATCTCAACTATTCATGTTTGACAACTTGATATTTTAAATTTTAAAAATAGACAATTTAATATTCTGAAAAAAAATCTCAAAATATCATTCCCCTCTTTAATAGCCCCCCTTCCCGCAAGACCGCCCCCACCCATCCCTCTCCCCTGCCGCCCCTAATCCCGCCTAGCCATCGTACCCTCCTCCCCTCGCCTCCAGCCAGAGCACGCCCTCGTCCGCCCGCGCACCCCCTCGCCTGCCCGCACGTCCGCGGCTCCGACGCGCGCCTGTAGCCAGCGCGTGTCCCCGTCCGCGCGCTCCGATGCTGCCTTCCCGCGTGCTCCATGCCGGCCGGAGAGGGAGGGAGGATCATGGGGGGGGGGGGGCGGGGGGGCTTACGGCGGTAAGGCACGCACAATAGGGAGGGAGCAGCGCGCTGGGGAGGGGGGGCAGCTTACGGCGGTAAGGCACTCACAATAGAGAGGGGGCAGCGCGCTGTGGCGATACGGGAGGGGGCAGCTTGGGGGAGGGGGGGAGTTGAAGAGGGAAAGGATATTTTTCGAAAAAAAAAATTCAGTATATTAAGTTGTCTATTTTTAAAGTTTAGGATATCAAATTGTCAAACATGAATAATTGAGGGTATCAAATTAAAATTTAGCCTTAAAATTTTGAAGTACTAGATTCATCTCTAGTTCTCTACCATATGTTTACAGGATTAAGCCGAATTGATCATACTTCTCTGATCTTTACTTTAAATGAAACAAACATTAGTTTTCTTTAATCCTCATCAAGTTAGAGATTAAACTTAATAGAAGCAATTAATTTTTTTTTCTACCTAGAACTTCCAGTTGATTGAAGAAGGTTGTTGCAAAAGATTGTGCTCCAAAATAAGCCTAACTGGATACCATTAGCTTTTCATGGACATGAACATGTGTACTTGTTGGCCACTTAACCTTAGAAGTCGACAATGGAGAAAAGTTATTTAAGTCTTAGTAAGTTTAAAAATAGTTGCTCAATAATGTGAAGACTAAACAATTAGTGCGAGCATAACACATGTAAAGAGAAACTTTAATTTCTTTAATCCCTATATACTTCCAATTAAGATCAAATAAACAAAAGAATATAAAATAAAATAAAACTGCCCCACCTATAGCATTCTCTTTAGCATCGTAAAGAAGCTACAACTTTCTTACTTCCAAACATGCAGAACAATCTAAATTCTATGTTCAAGAATTAATGATTTAGTCATCATGCACCACACCTCTCTTGATGAAGTTTCGAAGCATCCATCTCATGTGAGCAAAGGAATAAATAATATAAGTCACACTTTCCAGTGTAATTGTGTACTTTTTAATATGTGATTAGGCCCTACAAAGGTCCAATAATGCTACTCATTTTCTAAAAAATTGCTACGTTTCCTGGTAATAAGGGTCATGCGTGATTTTGTTTTCCTTTTGTTTTAGGGAACTATAATTGTCAATTAAGCTTTTATATTTTTCACGAATTTTTAAAGTGGATTATCAAAATTATTTTTAATTTATAAAGAAAGCTATAATTTTTTTTTTAAATGTAATAAATTAAGAATAGTTTTGGTAATCCATTTTAAAAATTCGAAAACATTGTAAAATTTCCTTGACAATTGTAATTCCCTTGTTTTATCTGAATAATTGTATTCTTGGTGCTGAAACAATTGAACAAAGTCATTCTTTATCCTATGTTTAAAGATGAATGAAGATAGGATATGATAATTAATCGCAAATAAACAGTTCCGTTGATGCTACTAATCAGTATGCCACAATAAATTTGATGGCTGATTGTCCTACTTGTTTGATGAATAGGAAAGTTTAACATACACCTTTTCCTAATTAAGTTCATGTTGA
Source organism: Iris macrosiphon (assembly GCA_036927795.1). Taxonomy (NCBI): domain Eukaryota; kingdom Viridiplantae; phylum Streptophyta; class Magnoliopsida; order Asparagales; family Iridaceae; genus Iris; species Iris macrosiphon. Next base: position 10,133,846 of record JAYESA010000011.1, read on the forward strand.
GGGCACTGAGATCAAGTACTAGATTCATAACAACACAGGTAGGTACTTTTATGTTTGTGAGAATAATAGGTACTATAGAAAATTTAGATTTACAAAGCCAAATAACATAGTTTGTGGTATCAGCTGATACCGATCAGATACGGTCGATACCAATACGATTTGGTATATTCCGATCTGATACCGACCGATATCGATACTGACCGATACCGACATTGGGGGTTTCATTTCCAGCCAATTCGTTAAAGAAAGTTGAACGAAAAAGATCAATCGACAATGGTGTAAATGCATTAGTAAGGATGTAAATGTGTGTAAAATAAGAAAACTTATCTATTCCAGATAAAACAATCAGCAAAGTTGACTGTTATTTTATTCAATTTCAAAAATACTTATAAACAATATGAAAAGTACTTAAAATTAAGCCTAAACGTATAAATATACTTTTTTCTAAAATTTTAATAATTACTTTCTTTCCGATATCAAAATATCCGATACTCCAATCTGAAACCGTTGATAATGTCGATACCTTCGATCCAGATACTCATAGGAAGGATTCGATACAGATTCTGATAATGCGAATCTTGCAAAATACACAATATTGAGAATAAAAATATAGGAAGAGCCTATATTAATTATATTTGTTTTGATGTTAGAGCATGTTTAGAAATTGAATTAATCTTTCCCTGTAATAGGAGCTATTTCAATGTGGAGATGCTCCAATAGTATTAATTTTAGCGCCCTTGCTGATTGCAAAATACTTCATGACACTAATAGTTTGGCTAGCTGGTTTATTCTTATTTTTGGCATTCTGTAATTTCCTGGTGGTGTGACACATCAGGAACATCTTTTTCTTGTGAAGTAGGTTTGCCTCCCATTTCTCTCTGTAGTAGAGGTTGATGATTAGTACACATCAGGAAGGAACAAGCATTCCTTCTACCACCATTAATTCATGGATATAGCCCGGAAATTGCTAGCTTTGCAAAATAAAAATTCATATACTTACATGTTCTTCCCGCGCATGCTAGACAAAGACCACTTGTAGAAGATGTGATTAGTAGTTCAAATGATGTCTTAGAATATAGATTATTCTTGAAATGTAGATCTTATAAAGCCAAAGACTTTTAACTCATTTTGAATATCATAGTTTGCAGTATCTACCTATCCAATATGGCCTATATCGATTCGGTTTGGCATGTCCCAATCCGATAGCGACCGATATTCGATACTGACCGTTATTGATATTGAGGATCTCTTTTCCGGTCAATTCGACATATAAAATTGAACAGAAAGACCAATCAACAAAGATGTATAAACTTGTAAAAGCATGTAAAGGAAGAAAAAAAACGTACTATCATATATAAACCGTGAAGTTTGGAGATGGAGAAGAAAAGAAAAAAAAAGTAGGAGAAGAGAGAATATGAGAAAAGAGATTGCAAGGGCCTTAAATCCTATATTGCATCTTATGTCTATTTATATTGATATGTAATACACCCACAATTACTATTATACCCTCATATGATAAATAACAAAATAAAATAACTCTAACACCCTCCCACAAGCAGGAGCATATAGATCAGGCATGCCCATCTTGCTACATAAATCAGAAAATGGACTACGAACAAGTGGTTTGGTGAGGATATCACCTAATTGATCCCCTGACCGAACATAAGGAGTGACAATCTGTTTCTTCAGCAACAAATAACGAACAAAATGACAATCCACCTCGATATACTTCGTGCGCTCATGAAACACCGAATTACTTGCGATAAATATTGCTGACTGAATATCACAATACATCTCCATCGGAATAGGAATCATAATCCCCATTTCATGAAGAAGAGACTGCACCCACATCATCTCAGAAGCTGTATGAGCCATCGCACGGTACTCTGCCTCTGCACTAGAACGAGCCATAACATTCTGCTTCTTACTACGCCACGTGACAAGATTACCACCCACAAACGTACAGTAGCCAGAAGTAGATCTCATATCACTGCGACTGCCTGCCCAATCAGCATCACAGAACCCAGTCACCGTAAGCAACTGGGAAGGTTTGTACAACAAACTCTTTCCAGGTGCACCCTTCAAGTATCAAAGAATGCGAGAGATAGCCTCCCAATATGGTTGCCGAGGGGCATGCATAAACTGACTAACTACTCCAACTGCATATGTGATGTCTGGTCAAGAAATAGTAAGATATATAAGTTTGCCAAACAAACGTCCATAACATCCAACACCCTCAAATAACTCTCCCCTGTCAACATCAAGCTTGTCATGATAATCCATAGGAGTCTCAACTGGCCGACACTCCAATATCCCAGTCTCGGAGAGCAAGTCTAGAACATACTTATGTTATGACAGATACACACCCTTCTTAAATCGAGCAACCTCGATTCCAAGAAAATATCGAAGAAGACCCAAATCCTGAGTATGAAACTGACGACTAAGGTAGGCCTTCAAGTCCACAATTCCAGCATGATCGCTCCCAGATATAATGATATCATCAACATAAACAATCAACACGATAATACCTGCTGTGGAAGAATGACAAAATACTGAATGATCTAATGTGGTGCGTCGAAAGCTATACTGAATGAGAACTGAACTTGTCAAACCAAGCACGAGGTGACTGTTTCAGTCCATATAATGCTTTCTTCAATCGACATACGAGTTTTTTATTTTCTGCTACAACATATCCCGGTGGTTGATACATATAAACCTCCTCTTGTTAGTCACCATGCAAGAAAGCATTCTTTATGTCCAGCTGATATATAGGCCATTGGTGATTAACCGTCACAGAAATAAGAATCCGAATTGAATTCAGTCGAGTCACTGGAGAGAAAATCTCCATATAATCCACACCATATATATGAGTATATCCTTTGGCAACCAACTGTGCATTGAGGCACTCAACAGAACCAACGGGGTGATACTTAACAGTGTACTTCCATCTATAACCCACTGTCTGCTTTCCAACAGGAAGTGATGTAAGCTTCCAAGTCTGATTTTGATGTAAAGCATACATATTCTCATCCATTGCACTTTTCCAACCAGAAGATGACCGAGCCTGCTTGTAAGTTTTGGGAATGGAAATATAAGACAATGAAACATCAAATGCATGAAAAGATGATGAAGCACGGTGTAATAAAACATAGTTAGAAATGGGATAATTATTCTTTGTGGTACAAATGTATTTTTTTTAGAGCAATCGGAAGATCATCTTGATCTGTGGTGATGGGAGCATAAATCTCAGGCACGAAAGATGATTGGTTGATGGCTGAATTCTGCAGAACTATTGGCCTGTCCTTGGATCTCTGATAAACCTGTAATGAAAAATGGAGACAGAAATTGATTCAGGAATGACCGAAAGTGGTATGGAAGATATCAAATCTGTTATAAAAGGAATACAACGGTCTCCTAAAGAAAAGAAAGGGATAGACTCAAAGAATATAACATCCGTACTGACATAATATTTGCGTGACTGTGGACTATAACAACGATAACATTTTTGAGTACTCGAATAACCAAGAAAGACACACTTCAGAGATCTAGGTGCCAATTTATCTCGATTAGGTTCCAAGTTATGAATAAAAGCAACACACCCAAACACTCGAGGAGATAAGAAAAAGGTGTGACATCTGTATGTAATATGGTAAATTAAACTTTATTATTTAATACAGATGATGGCATACGATTAATTAGATAACATGCAGTAAGAACGACATATGTCCAATACTATTTAGGGACATGCATATTGAACATGAGAGTTCGAGCCACATCTAAAATGTGTCGATGTTTGCGTTTGGCTATACCATTTTGTTGAGAGATGTGGACACAACTGGTTTGATGAATCATACCACGATCAACACAGAAACTGTTTACAAAAGATTGAGTATACTCCAAAGCATTATCAGAACGCAGAATTTTGATACGTTTATCAAACTGAACATAGACTTCATTATAAAAAACAGATAACACATTTGGAAACTCAGATCTTTCTTTTATTAAATAACACCAAGTCATTCTGGAATAATCCTCAATAAAAATAATAAAATACTAAAATTCTTTTGGACTTTTGACTCTAGACGGACCCCAAATATCAGAATGAACAAGATCAAAAGACTATAATTGACGAATCTCACTACGACGAGGGAAGGAACTACGGTGATGCTTGCCTAACTGACAAGCCTCACATTCAAGACTAGAAATATAACTCAAACTAGGAACAACTTGACGCAACTTAACCAAAGACGGATGTCCCTAACGATAATGCCAATGCAACGGAGAACTAGAAACAGAAGTGAAGGCCTTTTCCAGGTAGATCCAAGTAGTATAGTCCATCTTTTTTATGCCCCGAACCAATCATCTTCTTCGTTCTAAGGTCCTGAAAAACACACGAATTGGGAGAAAATATCACAGAATATTGAAGAGATTTGGTTAACTCGCTCAAAAATAACAAATTAAATAGAAAATTAGGTACATATAATGAATCAAATAATGATAGTGATTGAGTAGGGTGAATGACACATTTCCCAAGCACAGGACGAGTAGACCCATCAGCCAAGATAATATTATGTTTCATGGAACTACAATTATGAAAGAGATGTTATACCAGACATGTGAAAGCTTGCTCCTGAGTCGATGACCCAAGAGGTGGATGGTGACTAGGTTTGCCACAAAAGTAGGATCACCTATATGTGCCATGGTTGCAGTAGGTTGGGAGGTGGTACTAGCAAGTGCGTTCAACTTTTGGAGGATCTGTTCAAATGGAGATGAGGTATTGGACGTTGAAGTCTGATTGTAATCCGAAGTATCATCTCTGGGAGCAGAAGTGGTGACCTGGGACTGCATATTTTCATCATGCACTTGATAAAAATCCTTTGCCTTAAGTGAGTCATCTCGCTGAGCAAAGCGGGTCAGATCGTTGCACTTGTGCCGTTTGAATCGGCTATCCGCTTGAACGGAACGGGTCGTTACAAGCGCGGCCGTCTCTATGAAGGATTTGGACGCAGCGAAGACTATTCTTGGAATGGAGATCAGCCGAGAGAGAGAGAGAGAGAGAGAGTCCAAGCTGCTATACTTGTCCCAAAAGAAGTACATTCACGGGTAATTTAGCGTTTCGGGATGGACGGGTCGAAGAAAGTGAGTAACCCCCTTGCGGATCACTTTAAGTTTACTGAGGAGCATTGTCTATCTACCGAGGACGAGAAGAAAGATATGGAACGGATTCCATGTGCCTCAGTTGTGGGGAGTCTTATGTATACTATGGTATATACGAGGCCAGACATCGGTCACGCAGTTGGCACAGGTAGCAGGTATACTTCTAATTCTGGAAGGGTACATTGGAGTGGGGTCAAGTAGATTCTACTATATCTTCAGGGCACTGCCGATTTGAGACTTTCTTTTGATGGTGATGAGCCGAAGCTAGTTGGGTATACTGATGCTGATATGGATGAAAATGTAGACACGGGGCTATCGACTTCGGGTTATGTGATGATGTTTGCTGGTGGAGCAGTATCGTGGCAGTCGCTGTTGCAGAAGTGTGTTGCCTTATCGACGACAGAGGCATAGTACACTGAGTCTTGCAACGAGTTGTTGTGGATGAAGAAGCTATTACAGAAAATTAGCCTAAAGCAAGAGCAGTATCCTTAGCTTTACAATAGTCAGAGTGTTATTCACCTTGTGAAGAGCCAGACATTTCATAGCCGGTCCAAGCACATTGAGACCCGGTATCATTGGATACGGGATATTGTGGAAAAGAAGGAAGCGGTGCTTGAAAAGGTTCATACAGATGACAACGAAGCAGACATGTTCACAAAAATTATTCCAAGGAAAAAGTTTGAGTACTGCAGGCGGATCGTCGGGATGACCCCCTCCACCTAGTTGTGAAGGGAAAGATTTGTTGGAGTGGGTGGGGTTCCCAACCTATATGGAGAATACTCCGGAGTGCGACGAGCTCCATCCGTGTGTCGAAAGAGCTCAAAAAGTGCATCGAGCGTCGTGTATTGAAACATTTATGGTAAGCAAATATTACATTGGATTTCCATCTTTGACTTTAATTATATATTTATGATTGGATATTCTTATATTAACTTTTCATATAATTGGATTTTCAATTTATAGTAAGCTAATTTATGATTTGATTTTCATTAAATATATGATTGAATGTAATTGGATTTCCATAAATAATTTTGGCTTCCATATATGGATTTCCATGTAGAAATCGTAATTCGTGCAAGGGTTTAAATAAAAGCTCATGCAATATACAACGAACATTAGAAAAAAAAAATAAGAGAGAAAAAAGGTGGCAAGAGTACCATTGCAACTTTGGAGCGGAGAAACAAGGATTGGAGGCCGTTTCGGAGAAAGAGATCAATTTGGGGTATTTCTCATTTTCTTTTTTCTTCATGGTTGTAATATAATTTTTGTTCCAAAGAGTTGTGGTGATCCGTGTTGGATCGGTGAGGAGCTTGTAGAGGGTATAATCTCTTTTTTCCATTAGTAATGTTCTTCAGGGTTGGACTCCGATCGTCCCGTAGTTTTTTCCATCTGGGTTTTCCACGTAAAAATCTCTGTGTCTGCGATTTGTGTTTGGTGTTTTTTTTGTTTGTACGTTTTGCTCGGTTCTCTCGCAGGTACTCTCTGGTTTGGAAAACGGTTTCCGCATTTCGTTTCCAACAGACGTGTTAGAATTAATATATAAACCCTCAACCGAAACTGCAACTCTAAAGTGGTGCATATGGCCGAGTTCCATGTCAAAATGGGGACGGGTTAGAATTAATATATAATCCTCAACCTTCACTGCAACTCTGAAGTGGTGCATATGGCCGAGATCTTATATTGGGGCATCTGGCCGAGATCTTACTATCAATTGAGTAGGGAGCATATATAATCTGAATGAGGAATAACATAGAATTCCCTATATGACAATTGACTTGGTTTATCTCAAGCCTGTGTTCTTCATAGTTTCACCTAGTTTATTTGGTTACAAATGAGTGATGTCTGGATTTGTATCTGTCTAATACTTCTGTAGGATCATCCAACTCTAGAAGTTCTCGTAGCAACTGAAAATTATTAGATTTTGGGAGTTAGGCACATTGTATATTGGAAAAATATATATGAATATATAATACTCCATTCTAGTTGCAACTCTAGATTATTGATACAGAAGTATCAACTTTAATGTGGTATCAGAGACATTTCATACAAATTGTGGATACAACATTTAACAAAAAATTGACCTGTAAGGACATACTCTGAATGAAAATAAATTTATAATTCTAACCCAAATCACAACTCTAGATTATTGATACAGAAGTATCAACTTTAACGTGGTATCAGAGACATTTCATACAAATTGTGGATACAACATTTAACAAAAAATTGACCTTTAAGGACATACTCTGAATGAAAAATAAATTTATAATTCCAACCCAAATCACAACTCTAGAGTACAACATTGGCGAGTTATGCTGCAACCTAAGGGTACTTAGTACTCCTCTGAAATCAAGAAAGGGAGAGGAAAGTAAAGATAAGAACAAGAAGAGGAAAAAAAGACAACCAATATTTAGCACACAATCAATAAATTCAATACTTTTTTCATCCATTAAGGATCGAGTCCTTAAATAAGACTTGATTCTTTAAAAAAAGAAGGAAATATTATATAAATTATACCAAAATTAAATATCATAATTTGCATAATATGTTGCTCATTTTGACACAATTGTTGTGCTGTAATTTCAGATAATTGATTTGAATGGTTACACCAATTAAACCTTTATTTGAGAACTAACTAGGAAAAAAACAATCCTTATAATTTAGGTGATTTTGGCTTTCTGGAGGAAATCAGTAAGTCCTATGTCTACCTGGTTATCTTTGAGTTCTTGGCGACAGCTCCGAAACCAACCTAAAACGCGTCAGAAAAGCGCCATATGAGAAAATTTGTGCCTGTTTTGCCGCGTATTTGTCACTTATAAGGTTACTTGCAACGAGTTTGGTGTGGTCTCGATCGTCTGCTTTAACTAGTAGTGATAGCGACCGAAACCGTGTCGGTGTCAGTGCTGGTAACTGTACAGCTGTGTGTGTGTGTGTTAGAATCACAGCGGTAACCATCCTTCTCTGAAGCTACACAAGCCTTGAAAGAGGGGAACCTTTCATTTTCTTGCAGACAACAGGAAGAATAAGGGTTACATTACAATATCCAGTTGTAATTTTTTTTTCTAAAAAGAGGTCACCCATATATATATTTCCATGTGAGTTTAGTTAGTTGGTCAATTTTGGCAGGTTTTGAGAAACAAACGGGCCCAGGAATTATAATCAAACATGTATATATTCAGTGCCCAGAATCTAGGGTTTCTTTGTTTTCTATAGACTACTCATGTTATGTACATATACAAGGGAAACTCCACAAGAATGTCAATAGTTCTTGAATCACATCTGGTAAAGTTAGACTTAAGAAGAGATGTACTACTTGTTTCAGACTAATAGCAGAAGCAATGCATTCTTCACCGACAGAGTTGAGTGTCGCGATTTATTAGCGAAAGGGAAGGAAAATGGGGCTATAAAAAATATATATTAGAAGTCATTGAGTATATAGTATGTTATCATTTTGAGGAAACAGCTGTATGATGTTAATAACTCAATGCAACTTGATATTTTTTTTGATATATTATGAGAAACCCCTGCAGTTTCATTTCACCTCTTGTTTTTGTCAGCCAAGTTTGAAATATGGTAACAAGAAGAGAAGAAGAGCGAATTAAGCTAGGGGTTTAACAGAAACACTTCAAAACTTCCAAGAAGTTCCATTCATCAAAGAAGAAGAATAAGATCATCCTATACTAGTAATTAATTGTGTTCAGTCCATAGTTTGCCGTATCTGCCGATACCGATCCGATAAGACCGATACCGATACGATTTGGCATATCCCGATCCGATACTAACCGATATATACCGACATTATGATCGCTTTTTCAGTCAATTCGGCAAGAGGCAAACCAATCCGCAAAGGTGACCACTATTTCATTCAATACCAAAACTACTAAAAAAATAACACAGAAAATACTTAAAATGTCTAAATGTATATAAAAAAAAATTCTAAAAGTTAAATAATTTATTAATAATTATTTGTTCTCCGATACTAAAAAATTTGATATTCTGATCCGAAACTGCGAATAACGATACTTATAGAAATGGTTCGATATCGATACTGCAAACCTTGGAACTTCAGTCCTTATTTGAGTTTCTTGGTTAGTTTTAAATAGTTAATTTCTTCAGTTAAGAACTTTATGGGGTTTGCAATAAGTTGCTAGAACTCGATTGAGCGGAATGCAATGCACACGGAATTAGATGTTAATGGGACACAATTGCGATGTTTATAAGCTGTCAGTGGAGTTTAAAAATTCGCGGCTTATATAAATCTTAAAAGTAGTGTGTAGTAAAATACATGCAGAGTAAAAACTAGCACACTCAATTGTTGCTCTGAATCTGCAAGTGGATTATAAAAAAAACCACTGGCTAGTAATTTTAACTGGTCTTGGACTACCAGTCACTACCTACTACACGAGAGTTCATAGTTTAATTATTGATTAATGCACACGCATACAAGACTTTAATTTTTCAAGTTCATCTCCAACTTACCTAAGACTTCATGTATTGGCAAACACACAGAGAAATTATTCAGTGAGTCGGACTCACCATGCATCTTGATTCTCTTCCACTTGATTGTCTGAAAATGACTGTATGGTAATCCCCAAGCCACACCAAATGGAGGAGATTCAAGGTGAATGATGAGTCCGACTCACTGAATAATTTCTCCAAACACACATATATCAGCAAAGTCTCTCTGAATCAGCCTCCTCCCGGGGACTACCAGTCACTAGCTACACGAGTTCATAGTTAATTCTTGATTAATGCATGAGTTTAATTTTTCAAGTTCATCTCCGATCTACCCAAGGAGAAATTATTCAGTCGTCCGAACTCACCGTGCATCATTCTAATCATCCACTTGATGGCATGGAGATGAGGAGGATTCCACTGCATGCACTAATTTTCATGCCATCAAGTGGGCATGGAAATGAATGCATGCATCTCTCACCACTATGACATCAAGTGGATGAGGAGAAGGGTGCACAGTGAGTCCGGCCGGCTCACTGAATAATTTCTCGGCAGGAGATCCTTCCGGGGACAACGAAGGCCGCATGGAAAAATTATTGGGTGTGCCGGACGCAATGCACTCTTCGCTTGCCAACTGTTAGATTACCATGGAGATGTGTGCATGCACGTATTCATATGTAATCTAACGGTTGGGGAGGAGTCGGGTTCACTGTGCTCGCCCATACAATAATTTCTCCGCGTCACGGACAGTGCTACCAGACGGTCAGCCGACACTACCCTGTCTAATTTGATTTCATTACTCTGTTAACTGTTTCTAAAGGTCAGGGGTCGGTTCTTAAGTAAGGGGTCTTCGATGTTGATGTATTGTTTTCATGGGGAGGCAGATTTTCCCTGTCCCGGGCCCTATGGCATGCATTTGTTATAATAATTAAGAGCAGATTAATAGTGTAGGTATCACACTTCGTGTAAGTTAGCTCAGGAGAGAAAGTGATGGAGATGTTTGTTGTTGTTATTGGGAGGGAGAGAAAGAAGAGATGGCAACTGTTAGATATTGACTTGGCTATGATTGAGAGAGACTAAAGAACAGTTCTCATTTGTTAGGGAAAGTCCTGATAGATGACTTCACTAAGTTATCGTGAATTGATTACTAACTAGGAAGAAATTAAGACGAGGAAGGAAATGTTGTATGGATGAGAAATTATTCAGTGGACCGGCCTCGTCATGGGATAGTGGTGAGGCTTTGTTCTTCTCCGATAACAGCATGATACATCATTGAACTAAATTAGAGGAAGAAAACATCCAGTGGTACGTGTGTCGTGCTGTTATTCGAGGGGAACAATGCCTCACCACTAATACGTGATGAGGCCGTATCACTGAATAATTTCTCCACAGGGATGTCGTCTCCATGTTCTTACGCAAGTCCGGACTCAATATGAGGCCCACGAGGCATTCGTCTCAGGCCCAAAATTTTTATTTTTTTATTTTATAGTATATGTAATAATGTAAGTCCAAAGTTTTTGTATGTAAGTCCAAAAAATTGCCTGGATCTTTAGTTTTTGGTTAAAAAAATAAATGGACGGATCTAATCTAAAGATTTATCCCCCCCAAGATTAGATGCTAGACTTAAAATCACGAAATTGGAAAGCCACTGAATAGAGAATATATTTCAGGGTTTTTTAAGACAAGTCGTTGTGGCCGCCGGTCGAATTCTTTTTTTTTTTTCATTCATTCCTAAAAGAACTAGTCAGTCCTTCCCTTTCTCCCTTTCCAGTTCTAGGTAAGATTTTAATTAAAAAAACTATATATATAAATTGTTGTTGATCGTCTTATTTGTGGTTGACTTATAATTTATTGAAAAAATATGTTCTTCTCTAATTCCTACTGTTATTCCTGCTGAGTCGATTTAGTGACCAGAGTTGACGACTATGAGTAAATTTTGTTCCTAAAGCACTTACTAGAATCGGTCCATTTCCATTATATGAATTATATTTTATTTTTTATTTTATAAATTATAGTTGAAATATCCAGTAATTCCTCAAAAAGTATTTAGATGAGAATAAATGAAATCAGTAAAACCAATTTATAACACTAGTTTTAGTTTCTTGTCTCATAATTTTTAATAATATATTGATAAATAAAAATTCAAAATTCTCAAGTGTGTGATAACTAGCCTATCATGTCGATGAAAAAATAAATATTATATGAACATTAAGCTTTGAGGTTACCACTTTTAGATCTGGTCAAAGTTCCCAAAGTTTAAAGTCCGGTATGTTCTTACGGATGTCATGGTAATGATGTTGTTCTACATATTGGTGTTCCAATATGTAGAGGTCTAATACTTTGAAGAAGTTGTGAATATTATCCATATTAAAGTAGGTCGGTTTGATGTGTATATATATGGGAAGATCAAGAATCCATTTGTCATTTAGACTGTCATTTGTTTGACCATTACAAATGATTTTAGAGAACAAAGGTATCAGATGATGGGTGGATTTGCAACAAAAAAAAAAATTTGTTTTCAGGAACAAAAAGTGTTCACTAGTTAGGCTTACTCTTGTTGGACCAAGGATTAAGTTGCCCATACTTGATGTGCGCAATTTTATTCCAAATAGAGTCCTGATTGTTAAGGTAATTAGATTTGGTATAAGAGAGATCTCTAATACCTAAGCTAATCCTCCCTTGTTCTCAGGAAGAGTGAGGGTCTTCTATCTGATCATTTTCATGAGTATCAGATCGGTGGTATCGACAATAACGAAACGAATTGTAGTATCGGTTTTTTGAATTTTTTTTTTTATACATTTTGACATAATTTTAAGTATTTTATGTGTTGTTTTTTAGTAATTTTAAAATTGAATGAAATAGTAGTTACCCCCGCCGATTGATTTACATAAGCAGACCCTCGTCCCACGTGTAGCTACAGTACGTGCGGACGCATATCCCAAGAATCTGAGATAACTGCTTTTATTGGACGTCCCTCGTACATCCGACGATTTTTACCCCATCCTACTCCTCCACCCTCACCTAAAATCTGCCAAAGTAAAGTCTTAGCCATGGAATCCAAGAGCTTGTGAGGTAGAGAGAGACCTTCCTTAGGTTCTCCTTCAACCTTAGTATGCTTTTATAACATTGCTGATTGATCTTTTTCGTTTAATTTTCTTTGTCGAATTGACTAAAAAAGAGACCCCATTGTATAGGTATCGACCAATATCGCTATCGGATCAGGACATGTCAAACTTTGTCGATATCGACCATATTGGACGGTATCAGCCGATACTGAATTTGTCACAGTATGTGTATTATCAACTTTGGGGATAAAGTGATGCAACTATAGTTCTATTATGGGTTTTTTTTTTTTTTTTGTGATGTCTGGCTTAAAGCACGGAACTTTGTGCACGCTGTGTTATATGTCATTTGAGTCCACTGCTCATACCCTCGTCCCACGTGTAGCTACAGTACGTGCGGACGCATATCCCAAGAATCTGAGATAACTGCTTTTATTGGACGTCCCTCGTACATCCGACGATTTTTACCCCATCCTACTCCTCCACCCTCACCTAAAATCTGCCAAAGTAAAGTCTTAGCCATGGAATCCAAGAGCTTGTGAGGTAGAGAGAGACCTTCCTTAGGTTCTCCTTCAACCTTAGTATGCTTTTATAACATTGCTGATTGATCTTTTTCGTTTAATTTTCTTTGTCGAATTGACTAAAAAAGAGACCCCATTGTATAGGTATCGACCAATATCGCTATCGGATCAGGACATGTCAAACTTTGTCGATATCGACCATATTGGACGGTATCAGCCGATACTGAATTTGTCACAGTATGTGTATTATCAACTTTGGGGATAAAGTGATGCAACTATAGTTCTATTATGGGTTTTTTTTTTTTTTTTGTGATGTCTGGCTTAAAGCACGGAACTTTGTGCACGCTGTGTTATATGTCATTTGAGTCCACTGCTCATACCCTCGTCCCACGTGTAGCTACAGTACGTGCGGACGCATATCCCAAGAATCTGAGATAACTGCTTTTATTGGACGTCCCTCGTACATCCGACGATTTTTACCCCATCCTACTCCTCCACCCTCACCTAAAATCTGCCAAAGTAAAGTCTTAGCCATGGAATCCAAGAGCTTGTGAGGTAGAGAGAGACCTTCCTTAGGTTCTCCTTCAACCTTAGTATGCTTTTATAACATTGCTGATTGATCTTTTTCGTTTAATTTTCTTTGTCGAATTGACTAAAAAAGAGACCCCATTGTATAGGTATCGACCAATATCGCTATCGGATCAGGACATGTCAAACTTTGTCGATATCGACCATATTGGACGGTATCAGCCGATACTGAATTTGTCACAGTATGTGTATTATCAACTTTGGGGATAAAGTGATGCAACTATAGTTCTATTATGGGTTTTTTTTTTTTTTTTGTGATGTCTGGCTTAAAGCACGGAACTTTGTGCACGCTGTGTTATATGTCATTTGAGTCCACTGCTCATACTTTTTACACACACACACCTCTTCCACGGTTTGATCTCGAGACCATCCGTCTAACCAAGGAGGTTATATCTCTTCTTGCTGACCACAAGAGCCAGCTGAGTTCGATTAGTTCTATTATGGGTTGAGGGAACTAGAAGTATGGAAATGTTTTAAGGCCTCAACAAGAGAAGTACTAACCGTATTCCAATAACTAAGTCTCTTAAAATTCCAGTGAACCCATGAGGCCCAGGACTTTTGCCATTACCAAAAGAATTGATTGTAGAGTAAATCTCATCCTTAGTAAAAAAAAAAAAAAAAAAATGGATCAGTTAAAGAATCAGAGTAATCTCATCCTTGGTAAGGGGTTTTTTCCATAGATTTGTACAGTAATCAAGAAAAGTAACATGGATGATGTTTTTGATCAGTCATAACAGTATTATCCTCATTTGTTTATGAAAGAGATAAAATTCTTTTTAAGGCTCCGAGTAATTCCATGTTTTAGTCAGCCTATCCTCAAGATTACCAAGGCAAACGTTTGTTCCAGTTGGAGATGAGGGTGAGTGTTCAGATTATTCGATTTCAATCGAATCAAAATTAGTCAAAACCGAATAAATCTAACTTCTAAATATTGAAAACCTAACCAAAATTTGTCATATCCGAAACTGAAACGAACCGATAATCGGTTCGATTTGACGATTTTTATTGTTTAATGATCCGGAGCCAAAAATAAAGTTGTGATTAAATTATATTAAAAAGTATAATTTTTATACAAACGTTTATTGTATTTCAAAGTTAAACCCAAAATTTGACTAGTTATTATATTACCAAAGTAGGGTTATAAAACTCATTCACAGAATTGTTATTTGAAAATATACATATTTTATCATTAAATATACATAAAATTGAATGTAATTGTATAATTGCGTAAATCTCATTTGATTTTTGGATTTAAACCGAAACCCAAAACCGAAACAGAATAATGAATTTTAGTATTCGATTTTTTTCAGCGCACGATACTCCCCTCAATTCGTAAGGTAGTGCTGATCAGCAAAAGGGTTCTTTGGTCATGCCTCAGCCAAATAATCTGCTTACGAGTTTTTGCTTGATAAATTAGTTCGTCTTAGGAGGAGCTTATGAAATCAAAGCACGAAGAGATTGCTTTTCATAGACCACTTTAACTCATGTTTCTTTTCTTTTTTCTTTGAAAGAAAAAAGAAGTTTTTGAAAGATGCCTTCCTCCCATTTTCATAAGTTTGTTCCGAAATAATCTAGTATCAAAATTAAATTAAAAAATAATAATAATTTGCAGAAATAATTGTTACCAAATAATTTTTTTACTTTGCTTTCAAAAAGTTAACCTTAATCCTCTTCTACAATTATTAGACATGTATATACTATAGCTTTCTTTGTAATGAATCTATAACTACAACAAAAATTAGCTTTACTGACTCCTGATGTTTTGGAAACAAATTTAGCCCAAATCAAGTTACTGGGCTTTCTTGACAATGTTTTACTGCCGTGTTTAAGAATCCATTAGTTTATCTGAGTGGGCTTTGATGAACACAAGTTAAGATTGTCAAAGGCCTGGGCTTGAGTTGCAAAATTTTGAAGTCTAAAAATTAGTGTGGGTGTTAGAAACTAAGAAGTTTGTGTGTGTGTGTGTGTGTGTGTGTGTGTGTGTGGGGGGGGGGGGGGGGGGGGGGGGGGGGGGGGGGGTGGGGGTTGCACTATTTATAGTATTTTAAAAATGCTCAAATAAGTGTTGGATCCTCCAACTTAAAGATTTTTTTTTTTTTTTCACTTTAAAGTGCTCATAACTATATAGTGAAGCCATTTATAAGTGATAAATTGTAAGTTCAAAATTTGAGCTTATAACTTACCAGTTAGCTTGTAAGGGGGAAAAAAAAGACCATGGTTACCTTTAACAAATTTTATAATATCCAAACAACATTAATCCCTTCTTCTTTCTACTTTCTTTAGTTTTAGAAATAAAAATAAGAACAAGTTTTAAACTTTATAAATTATAAATATTTTTTTATACCAAAAATGAACATTTGGCTTAAAATTAATTGTTAAATAATTTCTGATGTCCAAAAAAACTTAGTTTCTAAATTATTAAATAACTTTGGTTTTATTATTATTTGGATGTGAACTTGAAGGATGAAATTGTTTTATGTTGTATTAATAATAGTATTTGAGGATGAACTTATACTTTTCATTTGAACTAGTTAATTTGTATTTAAAATGATGCTATAGTAATTGAGGACAAAATAGTTAATTCAACAAACAATTTAAAGTGATACAAATACAAATAGTAGCACTTTAAAGTACAATATATTTATGAAAAACAAACAAATATTTGTACTTTAAAGTGCAGCACTATATAGTACGCATTGTTAGGAATCCATCCTAGATTCGAGGCTGGCGAGACATTCTGGAGTATCATGGAGCGACAATAAATATTGTGGTGAAGGCAATGGAGTATCTGAGGCTATGATCAGACTTGTATCATAGCCGATACAGTGAGACCGGCTTACCAGCGGTATGTCGTCGATATGCTTCAAATTAACGAATTTGTCCAGTAGATTTTGGAGCAAATTTGAGGCTCACAAAAGAACATCGCCGACATGTTGGCATATGTTGCTGGTCAGGATTTGTCATGAATTTGGTTTATTTTCAAAAGGATTTGTAACTTGGATTTATATGAAAGGTTAAGATTAATACTGGGGCTAATTTATGATAATTCATATATCTAAATGAGGGTTTCTTTGCTTATATATGGAAGCTAATGGAGGTTGCTACTAGTTATACACATTAGAGATTGAAGGAGACAGTCCACCAACTCTACAAAGAGAACCTTATTCTTTCATAGGGCTTGTACTTTAAGACGGCATGAAATGACCCGCTCCGCATCAATGCGGATAGTCAATTCAAACGGCACAAGTACGATGACCCAACCCGCCTTGCTCTGCGAGAAGACTCGCTTGAGGCAAAGGATTCAGACTTGGCCCTTCAAGAGTTTAAACTTAGACTTTCAAAGACGCGCTCAGAGTATCACTCGGCCAAGGCGATTCATCGCTAAGGTGGGTGGCTACGATGAACATGTCTTTGCTTAGCCTGCACACTTAAAAATACGGACGATACGTGTTAGTCGCTAGACGAATCACCCCTTGCATGCTAATAAAGAATACAACGCTCATAGCTAAGAAAATAATCCCACTTTGTATTGCTTGTGTATAACATGGAAATAAAACTTGGATTATAGATAGTTCATCGCACTGCCCCTTAGACTGTGTTAGTGTAACAACTTATGCTTCTAGTAGAGTATGTTGCATGTTTCCTATAATGCTTATGTTTCATACTGATGCAATGCTTGCCTGCTTTAAGTACTAACTAGAACTCGCTCGTCACATATATTCATGCCACAAATCGATGCATTTAGTATTATTATGGTTCACTCACCTGAGGCAGGAAGATTATCAAAATAGTCGTTCCGAGCCAAGTAATAGAAAACATAGAATAGCTTCGGGATAGTTGGGTCGCCAAGGCAGTCCCCATACCGAGAGCTACAAAAATGATAAAAAAAATATGTAAGTAAGATGCATGCAAAAGAATGACATCAATGAATGGCACTAAAATAATGGCTTGGGGAGCCCGTAATAAAGAGAGATGAATAAAAACCAATGAGTTAGGAACGGCCTGGGATGGCTTGTAGCGAGGCTCATCACCTGCGTCTACAACCATTGTCGTTTACTCAGTAGAAGTAGAGAATAAAAGAAAAAGAAAGAACAAATAAAATAGACTTGCACGGTCGCGGATGCTTGTGCACAAGCTTGATTCCTACAAAGTGGGCGCCGGGGCACCGGGACCGATCTAGCCTAGGGGAAATCCGGTAGTCGCACTAGTTGTAGCTAGCACGGATAAGTTCGATCTGTCTCCTGGGCACCGGGACCACCATCTTATTACAACTATGTCCATAATGGCGTGTAGGCCAACGATCCGTTCATATAGATTAAGTCATGTCTTGGTTGCGACAATCCGCGAGCGAGTCATTGTATTGCGTCTAACGAATCTAAATCTGAGTAACCTGAGAAATGAACAAGTAATATGCGTAACCTGAGTTTTATGACCATTTGAATAACCTGAGTAACACGTCTGAATCTGAGTAACAAAGTAGTTTGTGTATCACAATCTATGCAAACTCGTGCACCTAATTTAGAAATACGCTCGTAGCATACTTGTGTTTGCAATGTGATTCCTTGGATATATATATATATATATATATATATATATATATATATATATATATATATATATATATTCGTGTTTAGCTAACTTGGTTGGATCATTTGTCAGGGAAGGAAGAATGGTAAGTTGGTAAGTTTTGCCGTGTTTCATCTTATATCGTACGACGCACTGCCACACGAGTTAGACTTATATCTTATGTCATAAAACTGATTCTAAGGCTAGACTATAAAGACCACTTAATTGATGGTGCACGGAACTAATATAACGTGTTTGGATTTGTCGAGCGGGCGAGAAGCCTCCCAACCATTGCATTCATGTACTGATAACCCACCAGATTGCTTGTAGGGACGGAAGAACCTCATTCGATACGGAAATCCCTCATACGCGCTAAGACGTGGAGTTCGCTCTGGAGCCTTGGAGTGTTACATCCGGAGTTGAAGCACATATACAAGATATAATGTCGGAACATCGCCTATGTATCATCCCTTGTTATAAGCCACTTGGCACGCCTTTATTGTTTGAGAGAGAGAGAGACAACTTGAGCGACTTATAATCATGGCCTAGCGCCGCTTGTAATATTTCTTGATCATCAATAAAGTGATTTTTCTACTTTCATATTTGTGTTATTCAATACTTCTGTTATTACGACTCTGTGAACTTGTTATCTATTGCATGTACGATTTCTTATTCCGCTGCATTCGGACTATCTGTGTGACTCTGTGGCTTAGCTATTTTCTTCGCATGTTCGGATCATGGTCTTGCGCGGGCACAGCTTGTGCTAGTGCGGTATCACATCCAGATAAAAACGATTGTCCTGCGGGAGCGCTGGCGCGATAATTCGCGCCTAGCGGGGATGGTCGTTTCCATGGGAGATTGGGGCGTGAGACAGCAGAAGAAGTAAGATTTGTACGAAGAATCGTCTTCTTCTTTCAGGGACTCATCATGAGGTATTGAGCGGTCCCCTTGTAATATTATTTTCTTTATTTTAAGATTTGTGAGGGTTTGGATCTTGGAACATAGGATCTAACATATATTGTAATCAATTTTTCATTATTGTGATAATATAGGGATTGGGATTTGTCTTGGTGACGAAGTAGCTATAAAATAATATGTTATTTTGTCTTGGTTCTTGCATAGGAATTTGTTATATTTCAAGTGGATGTTGATAATTGGGTGTTGGTATCGTTTTTGTCATGCTTCAATCCCTATAATTAACACTTTAAAGTGCTAGCTCTATATAATTATAAAAAAAAACGTCTTCTAACACCAATATGACACTAACTATAATAGATGCCACTCCTTTTTAATATTATTTGTTAGAAGAATTATATGAATTAGTTTATGTAACAACCCACTCTGCTCAGTTCAGCAAAATAGATCATTGGAGCAATGACATTCAGACTTGGCTTTTCAGAAACGAGCTTGGAGTCCGCTCGGCGAAGGCAAGTCCTCACTCATGTGGGTGGCTTCGGTGAACTTCTCTCTACTCACTTAATAAAATAGACCGTACATACTAGTCGCTAGGCAAGAAATTGATACATGCTAATAAAAGAGAAGAACTCACATAGCTAAGGGAACAATCCCACTCTTTATTAGCTTGTATAGAACATGGAATAAAAACTTGGAACTAGAGTTGGATTCTCGCGCTGCACCTTTAGACAAGTAGAACTTTGTATACTCTCAAGTATACTATCTTACATGATATTAGAGTACTTAACTTTTACACTGTTGCAATGCTTGTCACATTGAATATGCCACTGGTTTGGAGCACTTCACAAAATATAGTTCATTCAGTTTAGACATGAAGACTATCAAATAGTCGTTCCAAGTCAGGGGTAAAATATAAAAAGTTTTCGGGACCGTTTGGTCGCCAAGGCAGTTCCTGGATTGGGAGCTACATAAGAACAGAAGGTTTGAGAGAAGAGATGGCTCAGGGAGCCTAGTAAAGTTGAGACTTTCGAGATTCAGAGAAAGACTTGATCAGTATGAAAAAGATTGGAGAAGAGAATTACATCACGTACAACTTGTGCACAATATTTGATTCTTCGGATGCGATCGCTGGGGTACTGGGATTTATTCGACCTAGGAGGAATCCGCAGAGCCATGCTAGCTGAAGTACTAGCACTAAGGAATTCAGGATAATTGCAGTGAAGCTCGCTACTCACGACTACAAGGATCCCGTCTAAACCAGGCTATAGTCCAAGATGTCTTGTGGTGCCAGTGACCTTTCATATAGATTAAGTCAGCTTTCTAGCGGCAATCTGCGTGTAGGTTATGAGTTGAATACGAACGGATGCACCACATGTCAGATGTTTATTGAGCGTACTACATATTCTGCAGAGACACGTTCGTGACACATCATAAAATATATGCTTATGTTTTATTGCTTATTAATATGGTACTTGTACATGACAGGGAAAGACGGATGGTAAGATTGGTAAGTTGTGCCATGTTACTTTTTATATTGTATTACACTCTGCAACACAAGTAGATTTCCTTAACATATGCCAAACTGATTCTAAGACAAGACTAGAAAAATAATGTAATAAATTTGTGCACATAACATAATGAACTTGTTGGTTTATTGAGTGGGCGAGAGGCTTCCCCACCAGTGCATTCTATGTACTGACACCCCACCAGATTGTTTGTAGGGTTCGGGGAGTAACTCGTTCGGTGTGGAGTTCGCTTGGACGCTGTCACAACCTACACCCGATATAGGGGCACGAGTGCGTAGGTACGTCCAGCCTACACCGCAACATCAATGGTAGAACACTGTCTAGGTCAACCATACTATCTAAACATCTCACAGAATAATGTATAAACCTTTTAATGATATCTCAACTCCATACGGAGGACAAGATGATAATGATATAAAAATTAATACTCAATCACAATAAAACTAGAGGAAGATAATGGCACGATATCAAATAAAAGAATGGAATCACAAAGTCACAACTACAACCAAATCTAAGTCTAAATAGTCTATCAACAAAACACAATGAATCTCAAATACATATAACATGCCAAATATCTAACCTGTAGACATATCCAATATAGAAGCTAGTAAATGAAACTAAGGTATCTAGTGACACCGGCTAGTCCTTCCGGTAATCACTCCTGAATGTCAGGGCCCAATGTCGCATGTCACTACCCAATTCTAAAAATAGGATTTTCTTTTTATTTTAATTTGGTAAATTATGTATTGATCATAAATATTTGTATTTATATTTAATTAGTTGGATGTATTTATTTTTATTGGTTGTTTTAGGATTTTGGCTAGTTTGGACCCGTGTCAGACCCTATTGGACCTTGTCAGACCCTTGTCAGACTCAACCCTTTGGTGTAGAATAGTTATTTTATCTTTAATTACCTAGCTGGGTTATTTTGGATTAGTTAGATTGGTTTAAGAAACCCTAAACCTAAAATCCTAGTTTAGAAGACTTAAGTTGAGGGTATTGTGGTCTTTGTGTTAGGCTTCTAACCCTAACCTTATTTCTCCAAT
>JAYESA010000011.1:10155778-10240778 GCA_036927795.1 Iris macrosiphon
TATATATATATATATATGGAAGAAAGAAATGCTATAAACATAAATTCCTCAAATGGCTGAAACCCTTTCTCTCTTGCCCACAAAAAATCCTACCCAATATTTGAAAGTCCAACCACCAAGATTCAAGAGGAGAACAAGAAGGAAGGAGGTCAAAGTTCTACTTTACCAAGTTTAAACTGATGTAAGTTATTGACATACATTATATTGTTTTATTGCTAACATTTCATATTGAATCATGATTGGATGATAAAAGCATATTTTGTCCTTTCTCTGTTGACAATGGCGATATTAACATATTACTGAGATTGATTATTCTTCCTTCTCATAACTATGATCTATGAATTAGGAATCTTTTCTTATTTTACTTTGCACCCTCTAAACTGTGAGTTAACTTGGAGAACCAGCAAATACTTGAAAATGGAAATTTTAAGTATTCATACCCTCTAAAAAGTACCAATTGTTGCACAACCAAATGGTTGAGGCCTTTAATATAGGGAGGGAAGGAAGGGAAGGTCATATGATCAAACCCCAGCGTAAGAGTCAATGACTGACCATATCCTAGAAAACTCTAAAAAAGTAATTTCTCGTCAATAAGGAGGCAAAATAGGTCAAAAATGCTGGTCAGTAGATTGTATTTCAATAATACATTTAAGTATTTAAAATAAACTGCATGTTGAACTTTTGAGAGTATCTATACTATAGCATGTTGAACATTAGTCTTGCAAATGTGTGTGTGTGTATATATATATATATATATATATATATATATATATATATATATATATATATAATGGTAACAAACATATCAAGGCCCAATGTGGCCCAAATCAGATCGGGCTCAGACTGGATTGGAACAGGCTCAAGACTGATCCAATCCACTTTTTCTCCGGATCGAGATGGGCGCGTTTAGTTCCCAGACCCGAGTGTGGTCCGGACCCACTTTTTCAAATAGAATTGAATTAGGTCTATCCTTTTTGAACCAACTAGCGAGATATCTGGAGCGAGACATGACTTCCTTTTTGAACCACAAGAGATTGCAGGGAAGGGGATCCCGTGGCTCCTACTTCCTTACAACCCCGCCGCCACCACTCGCTCCTTCTACAACCTCTCCACCAACACCACCCACAGCTATGACTGCGACGCCGCCTTGGTCAACAGAGTCGTCTGCGGCTCCTCCTTCGGCTGGCTCGTGCTGATAGCTACCGACTCCACCCTCTCCCTCTGGAATTCCGTCACCAAAGCGATTATCGCCCTCCCCCCAACCCCAGCTACCGGCTTCCCTTCCATCATCAGGAGGGAGGACCAGCTCGACGAGCATGGCAATTTAATATATCCTGGCTACATACGTCCCGGTGGCCCGCTCAAGGTATCGTTATCATCGGACCCCACTGGTCCGACTTCTTCGGACTGCTTCGTAAGTGTCGTCCTATCTATGTCAAAGGCCTTTGCATACTGCAAGATAGGTGACGAAGCTTGGACCATTAGGGACAACAATATGGAGCATGGACACACAATCAAATCTGTCGTGCTCCGTCATGGCAAGTTTTATGTTCTCAACCTCATGGGCTCTGGTGTCGTTATAGATGTCGACGATCCGTCGACACGCAGCGAAATTCCCTTTCCTCCCTATATTAACGTTTTTTGTCATGAAATTGGGACTTTCCTCGCAAAGACGGAGGACGACGATCTGTACCTGATGCATTGGTCAGAATCTCAGGGAGACGAGGAGAGGGTGAGCATTAAGTTGTTCAAGTTGATAGTGAACGAAGGGTATCAGTAGAAGCTCCTCCAAAGCCTAGCATATCATTCCCTTTTCTTGTCAGCGAACCACTTTTCAGTCGTCCGGACCTCGATCTGGGCACTGCTTTCTGCTACTGATAGAGTCAGAAGCAACAGCATATATTTCAGCGAGTATCGCGGATTGTATCCGACGACTCCGAGGATGGACCTCCATCACATTTCTGTCTACAAAATAGACGAGGGCAGGTTGGAATCGTTGTCGTGCCCTAAGGCAATACTCTCCGACTCGTGCTCTCCGACGTGGTTCATGCCTTTTTGGCAGTTTTTTTTGTGAGCTCGTATCTGTTTCTAATGCATTTCTTTTCTATATTTGGGTTTCTAATCTTAACTCATGAATGAGTGATATATATGTTATTCTTACTTGTAGAATATGTATATAAATATGTTTTCCTGTGTATATATAATCGTATGTATATTGTAAGGGCCTCTTAGTATAGGGAACTCATACCCATATCCTAATTGTTTCTTAAAATGAACGTCATGTTTTGAATTTGTATCGTGTCTATGCCTGAATCCATGTCTATGCAACCTAGCCTATAACATTACCTATACTAAGAGGCCCTTACAATATACATACGATTATATATACACAGGAAAACATATTTATATACATATTCTACAAGTAAGAATAACATATATATCATGCACTCATGAGTTAAGATTAGAAACCCAAATATAGAAAAGAAATGCATTAGAAACAGATACGAGCTCACCAAAAAACTGCCAAGAAGGCATGAACCACGTCGGAGAGCACGAGTCGGAGAGTATTGCCTTAGGGCACAACAACAATTCCAACCTGTCCTCGTCTATTTTGTAGACAGAAATGTGATGGAGGTCCATCCTCGGAGTCGTCGGATACAATCCGCGATACTTGCTGAAATATATGATGTTGCTCCTGACTCTATCAGTAGCAAAAAGCAGTGCCCAGATCGAGGGCCGGACGACTGAAAAGTGGTTCGCTGACAAGAAAATGGAATGATCTGCTAGGCTTTGGAGGGGCTCCCACTGATACCCTTCGTTCACTATCAACTTGAACTACTTAATGCTCACCTCTCCTTGTCTCCCTGAGATTCTGACCAATGCATCAGGTACAGATCGTCGTCCTCCGTCTTTGCGAGGAAAGCCCCAATTTCATGACCAAAAACGTTAATATAGGGAGGAAAGGGAATTTCGCTGCGTGTCGACGGATCGTCGACACCTATAACGACACCAGAGCCCATGAGGTTGAGAACATAAAACTTGCCATGACGGAGCACGACAGATTTGACTGTGTGTCCATGCTCCATATTGCTGTCCCTAATGGTCCAAGCTTGGTCGCCTATCTTGTAGTATGCAAAGGCCCTTGACATAGATAGGACGACACTTACGAAGCAGTTCGAAGAAGTCGGACCAGTGGGGTCCGATGATAACGATACCTTGAGCGGGCCACCGGGACGTACGTAGCCAGGATATATTAAATTGTCATGCTGGTCGAGCTGGTCCTCCCTCCTCATGATGGAAGGAAAGCCGGTAGCTGGGGTTGGGGGAGGGCGATAATCGCTTTGCTGACGGGATTCCAGAGGGAGAGGGTGGAGTCGGTACCTATTAGCGCGAGCCAGCCGAAGGAGGAGCCGCAGACGACTCTGTTGACCAAGACGGCGTCGTAGTCATATCTGTGGGTGGTGTTGGTGAAGAGGTTGTAGAAGGAGCGGATGGTGGTGGCAGGGTTGTAAGTAAGTAGGAGCCACGCGATCCCCTTCCCTTGGTTGAACCACTAGCCGCGCAGCGAGATATGAGAACCACCAGCCGCCGCCATTGGAGAGATTGAAGAACAGCAAGAAGAAGAAGAAAGAGGAGACGTATAACTTGACCTAGGCCCGGTGGCATGGTCTAGTTAAGACCTAGGGACATTAGCGCGGCAGACGGGGCTCGAGCCCTGGCAGCAGCGCCTAGGTAGTGTTAAGGGGTGGGCGTGGGAAGGGTAAAAAAAAAGAGAGGAAAAAAAGAGACCTAATTCAATTCTATTTGAAAAAGTGGGTCCGGACCACACTCGGGTCTGGGAACATAAAAACGCGTCCATCTCGATCCGGAATACTTAAAATTCGTCATGGTAGTCGAGAATTGCACCCTGTACTTAAATGATATTGGTCAATTATTTATATTAGCTCAATACAATTTATTTTAACAATTATTTAAAATTACAAAAAAATTGAGTTGTACCATACTTATTTTATTATATAATTTAATGTACATCCTACCGAATTACCATAATACATAAAATCTTCCACTTTTAACGGAAACCGTAAATGACTAACAGTCAACTCCTTTGACCCCTCCACATGGACACTTTTAAGACAAAAATACCCTCATGTGACTTTTTAACAACTGATTTGTAATAAATAAAAACTCTTTTTCTAATTTCTAAACTATCCCTCCCTTCTCTAAATCCCTACACAAATCAGCTGTTAAAAAGCCATGTGAGAGTATTTTGGTCTCAAAAGTATCCACGTGGAGGGGGGGCGTCAAAGGAGTTGACTATTAGTCATTGACGGTTTATATTAAGAGTGAAAGATTTTATGCATTATGATAATTCGGTGGGATACACCTTGAATTATGATAAAACAAATGGGGTACAACTCAAAATTTCTCTTAAAATTATATACCACAGATAAAATACTAGTTATTAAAAGGGTAGCACCATTTGGATCTCGAACTCGATCAACAGGAGCCAGCTGAAGGAGGAGCCACAGACGACTGTGCCGCCGCCGACGACGTCGCAGTCAAAGCTATGGGTCATGGTGGTGGAGAGACTGTAGAAGGAGTGGGTGGTGGTGGCAGGGTTGTAGGGAAGAAGGAGCCATGTGAGCTGCTTCGGAGTGTTCCCGGGCTATACCGCCGACCTCAAGGACTTGTAGACGCCGCAAAAGGAGACGTAGTCGACGACGTCCGTCAGCTTCTCTGCAATCAGTTAGAGGAGTTCAGGAGGAAGTGATGGCAATTGTGCTAATTTACTGATAGAACCCCTTCTCTTATCAGGAACAAAAAAGTTGTTTTGCGCGCGCTTTATGTGCGCAGTACTCGACCGTCGGGCCGAGATAGGAAGGGAAGCCAATAGGTGGGGTAGGGGAAGGCAATTGTGGCTTTGGTGAGAGAGGCACTATATGTAATTTTTATCTAGTACTCGACATCGAGTTCGAGATCCTCAAATCTGCCTTGAGTAGAGAGATCTTGGAGTCGGCCATGGGTATAGGAAAACATAGAGGTGTCGCCGGTACGGAAAGCCCGGATCATCAGTACCGGAGAGCATGGAGGTGTCGCATGTCATGTTCCGACTCCATAGAATCGATAATCGTTCCACGGACGTGATGTCGTGCGTGCCTAGTTTGCGAATGCACAAGGCAAGATCATGTATTTAAAATTTTCTTTGGAACACAGAGTTAAAATCACATTCGCAACAGAGTTGAACATATTGTATAGGAAGAAAATGACTTTGCATTCATAATCGAAAGGTAATTTACATCTTTGAATACATTGATATGCAGAGTCGGCTATATTTCTTTGAAATAACAAAAAGACAAACAAACTGTCATTAATATACTTGCTATCCCATACATTACGCCCTCGTATAGCTTGAAACCAAAACGCCTTCAAAATGGACCGACTTCTGTCACGCCCCAGTCCCAAAATACGTAGGACTAGGAATACGTAAGCATGTCAGCCGTATGTATATGGAGACTCCAATATATGGAAACCATAACACATACGCACGCTGTATTATGAACAATAATTCACAAGTGGTATATATTTGTCACAAGTCACAGGGCATAACTAAATCTCATCCACAAAAATAATTATAAAGAAATGAATAACAAATCAACTATATAACTGAATCAAGTATAAAATTCTTGATAAGAACAAGTAGTTGGGTGGAAACAAATCCACTACCAAACTAGAATATAAGAGAAACAAAATAAGTACATCAACTAATGATCAGAGAGGTTCGAAGAGAAGACCTCCTCGAAAGAGAGAGAGAGAAGTAGCAAGTCCTGATCCGTGCTCCTGCGAATAGTCATGATCGTCTACACCTGAAAAGGGACCAGGTCCTCAGAGGGACATAACAATATACATAGAAGCATGCAAATAAAATACTGATGATAAACATCCAAAGGGTCGTCTAACCACCTATGTGAATGCACTTTGAGAACAACTTTCCAACACGTGGGTTATCTGACTAAAATGTGATTGGCATGATTCTCTCGGAGAATCATGGGCCTAAAAAGCATGACGTCTTTTGAACGTCAGAGGCCGCCTGTAGATAATATATAGGGGTCATTTGATCACGCATCTTTGGCGGAGCGTGCGGGTTACACAAGAAAAGTGCAAAGTAGCCCAAACGCCTTACTTGTTGTCCTTCCCATCCCATGCTCTATGCATGTCATATCCATGACACGATGAGACCTCTAATAACTGCCAAGGTTTCTAATTATGCAAATTCTATCAGCAGTTATCCCTATCCGTCGTACGTTCCATATGTACCAGTGATCAGTCGAATACGCAAGTTCGTGCCTACATGAGACTCATACTCGTGTAACAACTGTGTCATGGACAATGAAATATATGAATACCTCATGATCATGTGGTGGTCTCGTAAAACTAGGTCGACATGCATAATATATAATAAAGACAAAATATGACGTCACCGTCGTTGCACCCAAATTATTCTTGGACGCAGAGTTTATATAGCAGTTAAAACATATGAAATAAATAATAAAAATAAAATACATGCACCATATAGAATGTAAATCACAGTACAATGGTAAGGTATACTTGCTTGGCAAGAAAGCTGCATAGTGTAACGTCCAGGTGACAAGTACAAAGGATCAGAAACAATGGCCTCCGAATGAACATCTCCGGATGCTGAAATAAATATCATCAACGTTCCCAGAATAAGCGAGATAGCTAGAAAATACTACCCTTTCGTCCAATTTGGACACATGGGCAAAATAGTAATTTTGGGTCAAAGCGTGTCCAAGTGTGGGCCACCTTGCACCGAAATACGTGCCATAGGTAAATGTCTCTAAATGGGATAAATTATAGGTCAAACAAATTTTAAACGACGATACGAACTCAAGGTATGTCCAATTTTGGATTCCGGTAAGCCGATCACAAATTCGCCCTTAAAGTTAAACCGTGGGGCCCGCAAATAGGCGGCTTGGTCAAGTGTATCAGAATCGCGTGAAACTTGGGTCACATGACCATCATGATACCACGAATCCAATGGCGCAAGTTTTGTCGCATTCCAATGTGTGTACACAAAATGGGGTGGTATTTTGCAATAGTTACGATACGGGACCTTTTTACGGATACGGGTTGATTCCGGCGTGCACACACGTTCGAATCAACTTCCGCGAAAGCCCACACGACAGGATATACCCTATGCGCATTTTGGTGCAATTGGTACACGATGAGGCGGTCCCGTTTGGTGGGGCACACTCCGTATCACAAAATTTTAGTTTTAAAAAAATTAAATTTTTGGTCGTTTTGGAGGCCGAATAATTTAACATATAAAACGAATTAATAAAAACTAAAAGAACAGAAAAATTCTCGGTTATATTGAGAAGAAAATTCTTCAACCGGAGTTTTAGCTCCGATTAGTGAAAGACCGGATAGATTTTGAAAATATTAAACAGGTTTATGGCAAATTGGGCGTGAACATGGGGGTTTGCTTCAAAATTTTGGACTGTTTTTTGTCAGTTTTTCGGCCAACTTTCGGTCGATTTTTTGACCAATCCAGGGAACGAAAACTCGTCCTGCTTGAAAACTTTTTTGCTTGAAAACTTCTATGCGACTCTGTAACTTAGTTGTTCGATCAGTCGTTTGGTGCTTGTCTTACACGAGCGCAACTTAGACTTGCGCGGTATCACGTCCAGCGAAGACGTTCGGTTCTGCAGAGCCGGGGGCGTGACAGTTTGAAGGTATAAATAGCATTACTCATTATAATACAATCTTTCTCTGTTTTTCTCTCAGTTTTCTTTATATTTGAGTAGTTATAATTAAAAATATCTCCCCTCCTTTTTAAGTAATTACATTTTCTCACCAAATAATTATTAGTTAAAGAAACTTTACTATGTGTGATATATATATATATATATATATATATATATATATATATATATATATATATATATATATATATATATATAATCAACGGTTAAGATTAGATGACTTAAACAAGATCCAACCGATGCTAACATGGGGATGATCGGGGATGCATAATATGAGGGGATGTGGATCCCTCCTCACATATATATATATATATATATATATATATATATAGAGAGAGAGAGAGAGAGAGAGAGAGAGAGAGAGAGTTATATATATATATATATATATATATATATATAGAGAGAGAGAGAGAGAGAGAGAGAGAGAGAGAGGGAGAGGGGGAGGGATAGAGAGAGAGAGAGTTATATATATATATATATATATATAGAGAGAGAGAGAGAGAGAGAGAGAGAGAGAGAGAGAGAGAGGGAGAGGGGGAGGGATCCGCATCCCCCCCCCCCCCCCCCCCCATTTTATAGAGGGGGATCCGCATCCCCTATATATATATATATATATATAGAGAGAGAGAGAGAGAGAGAGAGGGGGGGGGGGGGGGGGGGATCCGCATCCCCCCCATTATGCATCCTCAAGTATCCTCATGTTTGCAACCGTTGGATCTTGTTTAAGTCATCTAATATTAACCGTTGATTAGAGCCATTCAAATCAATGGTTAAGATTGGACGACTTAAACAAGATCCAACGGTTGATAACATGGGGATGTTTGGAGATGCAAAAAATTGGGGATGTGGATCCCTCATATATATATTGTATTTTTGAGAAATCAAAGAAGAAAATATTGTAATTTTGAGTTTTTTTGTGAAATCGAAGAAAAAAGATTGTATTTTTTTGAATTTTTTTTTTTTTTGAGGATTTGGCACATGTCTGTATTCTTGGCAGGACTTTGAATTTTTTTTTCTTTTAGAACTTGGCTCATGTCTGTGTCTATGGCCGGACTTTGATTTTTTTTTTATTTATTTATTTATTTAGAATTTGAATAAACCCATAAACATGGTCGGACTTTGAAGAGATTAGAAACTTCAAGTTGAAAAGATAAATGAGTTGAGGTATAAGTAAACAAATGATTTGTTATGCCGCAAGAAATCAAATGAGTTTTAACTTAATAAATTAGTTTGCCGAAGTTTGCACATGTATTTTTATGATTTGTTCTCAAAATAATAATGGATGATATTTGGTTATTTTGGTATTGTTTGGAGTCAATAGCAATGTGATTTCTTGCTTTTTAAGTTTTGCAGCAGATTTTTTTTTTTTTATGTTTATGTCAAAAATAACTCTTTAGGCCTTGAATAATATTTCTGCAGTTGGCGTGGTTACGTAACAGTAGTAGTGATATCTTGCAAATGTACTCGAGTTGGCGTGGTTGAGTAACAGGAGCTGTGATATATGTTTCATAATTTTATTTTATCCAAGTGTGATATGTTGCAAATGTTGTAACAAGATGTGATAAATTATGGTTCAAGAGTTTTCCTATATGTTCCATAATAGATGTTGTTGTTTGTTATATAGAGAGCTGCAAACTCGAGTACAAAAAAAAAAAGTTTAAGACTGTCGTATAATTTTATGGTGCAAAGAATGTTGTGCTTTCAACATACACATTCAAAGGAGTAAAAAATTTCAAATGATAGCTGCGGCTGACAATTCGGCATTTGCTTGCCGAAAATTCAGACCCATTTATTTTTTATAAAAATGCAGGAATATAATGCTAATTGGGTTATGATGCTCAGATATGAAGGGTTTTTCATAAAAATGCAGGAATATAATGCTAATTGGGTTATGATGCTCAGATAAGAAGGGTAGGAAACCAAAGAACATGAAAATAGTATGCTTGTAAGCAATGCTGCTGCTCAATGGAGAATGTCTGAGAAAACAAGTCATACAAACCATTACATAATAGCACCAATTAGATCATTCAGACCTAATTAATCTTGTAGATCATTTTGACTATTAACCATTGCTATGGAAGGCCACATGCTGCTACCAACATGCTCTTCTGAAAAACAATAACATAGCAAAAGTTCCTAAAATATAAAAACTTGTTACCAAACCATAAAGAACAAGCGAGTCACCTGCAAGTTGCACAACCAAACTTTGAAGAAAGGGATTTGATAATGTGTGAAAATAGCCAATAAGATCATTAGTCCTTGCACAAGATTGAAAGTGCATATAACTGATAACAGCACAATGCAGAATCAGATCTTTCCAAAACAAACATTTAATAATGTCGTTTACAAATTTAAACTTCACAAAGTCTAGAAAGTCAGAACAACAACAACAACCAGATCAGTTCTAGTTTTTAATTCTAAGCCGAAAGATGTATTAAAAGTGACCCTTGCCTTCTTCCATCACCCCCCCCCCCCCCCCCCCCCACCCCCCCACCCCCCCCACCCCCCCCAACACACACACACATCAAAACAAGAACAAGAGGTTCCAAATCCATCTGAACTTTGATGACAAGAGGTAGAAGAAGTGCTCAAGATCAAACTACTTCGATCTTGCCTCATCTTTCAGTGCTTCCTCTTGAGCCTCCTCATACACTTCTTCTTCCACTGAAAAAATTATGGAAACCAAATAATTAAGTATAATGTTTGACGTAAATAAGCAAAGCATTGTAAATGAAAAATGTAGAGAAAATTGCTCATGTTCAAACTTAAGCATCAATGAACTTCAAGAATAACTGAATAATTTGTATTAGAAATATTGAATGACATTCTATATCAGAAAGGTAAAGAAGAATTGGTTAAGGAAGAAAACTTGTTATTCGAATATACAAATAAACTGACTAAATAATATTGGAATATACAGATAAAGCAGAAATTTATACAAATGAACTGGCTAAACTTGTTTTTTCATACTGAACCACAATCTTAATAAAAGGACGCGACACCACAACTATTATGTCTAGCAATTAATTAAGAAAATAATGAAAGGTCCGAAGGGTCGTGGCCTGTTGGTTATGATGGGGGGCTCCATGGGCACGGTTCGAACCCCCCTATGCAAACAAACTAATTTATTGAGAACAAATCATTTGTTTTCTTGCAGCTAAGGTAGTCAAAGGCGCAAGGCGCACTAGAGGCGCAAAGGGACCAAATCGCCCGAGGCGCAAGGCGCACTTAAGGCGCGCGCCCGAGCGACGCGAGGCGCAAAAATTATATAAGCATATATATATATATATATATATATATATATATATATTCACATTGGATTTCTATATTGATAAACATGTGTGCTTCAAATTCTCCCATGTCTAGGTTGCAATCACTTTGAATTGAGTGAGTGAGAGAGAAAACAGTAAAAAAAAAGTACATCAGTTCAAAAAACAGTCTAAAAATAGTACAACAGTTAAAAAAACAATCTAAACATGTAATTTTTTCACAAGATTTTCAAGGCGCGCCTTAGCTATTTCAAGGCGCTCGGAAAAGGCGCACCTAGGCACGCCTTAGGTGCGCCTTAAGAATTGCGCCTCGCCTGGAGTGCTCTGAGGCGCTGCCCCTGCGCCTAGGAGCAAGGCGCGCCTTAGGCGCGCCTGAGGCGCACCTTTGACTACACTTGCAGCAGAACAAATCATTTGTTTACTTATACCTCAACCCATTTATCTTTTCAACTGAAATTTCTAATCTCTTCAAAGTCTGGCCATGTTTAGGGGTTTATTCAAATCCTTAAAACAAACAAAAAATCAAAGTCCGGCCATGAGCACAGACATGTACCAAATCCTTAAAAAAAAAAACAAAGTCCGGCCATGAACACAGACATGTGCAAAATCCTAAAAAAAACTCAAAAAATACATTTCTTTCGATTTCTCAAGAATTTTTTTCAAAAAAGCTTAAAACAAAACAAGAAAAACCCTATACTTATATTGTCATATATATTTATACACATGGATATGTATCTTAGGTTACCAATCCTTGATACTCATACTCAATATTGACACTTGATACATACCAAGTATCTATGTATCACATGATACTATATACCCATCAATATATATACCCAAGTATTTCTGATATAAAAGTAAAACTACACTCTGTACCACTCAAACCAAATGCAACCAGACTGTGCACTGGAACTGTGTGCAGTGCTCCCACTGCCCACTCTCAAAATCCATGGCTGACCCACACACAAATTCAGTCATTAGAAACTATGTTCACTCCCTTGTCTGATACACGACAATGCACAGTAATGCAGCCCTGCACACACTTCTACCCGACCCCAATCTATCCAAATCCTGCACACGGTTTACAAGATACACACACCCCCTGTCATGGCACAGCTGCTGCATCAATTTCTTAATTCCTACTACTAACATCTCCACACTAGTACTGCTGCTTGCAGTCTCAAAACTGCAGCAACTTGCTGTCATCAAGACAGCAGGAACCACACTGCTGTGCAGTTGCTATCTGCATATGCAATGCCCCAGGACAACCCCCCCCCCTCTTACACAGTAGATATCACAATTAAAGGTTGCTTCACCAATCAGTCCTTCACACACACTATGACACGGGATACTTGACACCAATCCTGCAGTACACTGATTACTGATGCATCTTGACACAAATGCAATCCCTTCTACACACTACATTGATTCACCACTCTAATACACACACTTGAACACCTACACAAACCTGACACTCTCCTAACTGCATGGAAAGA
This sequence comes from Iris macrosiphon, assembly GCA_036927795.1. Taxonomy (NCBI): domain Eukaryota; kingdom Viridiplantae; phylum Streptophyta; class Magnoliopsida; order Asparagales; family Iridaceae; genus Iris; species Iris macrosiphon. The sequence continues at coordinate 10,168,328 of JAYESA010000011.1, forward strand.
AGATAGCTTTGGTACATGTGCACACTACCCACTCATATACTTGATCTCTTGCAGTTCATAATACCACTGATACACTACCTCACACATATACACATCTTGATACCACCTACCTACTGCTGCTGCTACTCGACTGCAGGAGCTGCAGCATTTGCTGCTGCTTGCAAGCTGCTACATGCTGCAATTGCTGTGCTTGCTGCCTGCAGCATTTGCTGCTGCTGCTGCACTTGGTTGCAGCATCTAGCTGCCTGCCTGCCTGCCTGCTGCAGGTGCGACTGCTTGCTGCTGCTATTGGGTTCCTGGTTCTGGTTCCAGGTTTGCTACTTCCTGCAGGTGCCAGAACACACACACACATCTATTTAACACTTTAACATTCCTACTCATAGCTCTAATACTCACTAACACTTAACATCTAACAACTCTGCACATACAACACTAACATAGATACCTACATCTAACACAAGTGCACATGTTCTAAAACTTATATTCTACAACACATGCACAAGTATTTCTAGGATACACTTGATGTATCACACCAACTCATGATACACACATATCCCTCATGATACCCTTATGTATCATGCACACACCTATGCACAATACCAATTGAATACACTCAATCCTCTAATACTCACATGCCACTCAAGCACTAATTGTTACACACACAGACATGCATATATGCATATCAAAACCAATACCAATTGGTATCCTTGATACCAAACACATATATGATACTTACCAAAATACCCCCGACCAAACTATGAATATATATGCATCTAATATGAACAATAACTTAATTAGATACCTAATACATTTGAATATATAGTAATACTATTTATATAGCATATTGACATTCAAATATAGATAGTATATCTAATTAGACTCATAAACACCTAATTTGACACTTATAAATAGCAATTACATATGAATAACAAGATCTAACCATGCGCATCACGATGTATCATGACACAACACTAGGTATCCTATTTAGGACACAAGGACATCATTACACACTAATTTCGACACAAAAGTCCCTTTGGGGACACAACACAAGCACTTGGTGGATACCAATATGTTAGTGTCAAAAATCTCTACTATTATAATGCGGTTTCAAAACGGCTCAAAAGTGAGCCATCTAAGCCGTCAATAAATACTCAAGCAATTAAACTTTTTAAAAATAACTTATGGGATATTAATAAAACCTTAAACCAACTTCTTTCTTATCCATCCAAACAGTAAATAAATACTAAACCAATTTACTTAACAAAAAAAAATAACGGGAGAGAAAAATAAAATCTTAAACTAACTTGTTTCTTATCCATCCAACCGTAAATAAATACTAAAACAATTTACTTAACAAAAAAAATTAATGGGAGAGATAAATAAAACTTTAAACAATTTTTTTTTTAAAATTACTTACGGGAGATTAAAAATCTAGAACTGTAAGTTAATACTCAACCAATTAAAATTTTTTTTTTAAAACTTACGGGAGATTAAAAATCTAGAACCGTAAGTAAATACTCAACCAATTTAATTTTTAAAAAAAAAACTTACGGGAGATAAATAAAAACCGAAACCAACTTCCCTCTTATTCGTCCAAGCCACAAGTAAATACTCAAAAAAATAAAATAAAAACATAATTACGAAAAAAAAAACCAAGATAAATTATTTTTTTACAAACAATACTTAGAATTAAATACGTGCAACGCACGTGCACATTACGAGTATCAATTTAAACATCTAGTTCTAATGGAGGTTGATCCACTAGAACCTAATACAACCATTAAAAAGTTATAAATCTAATTACTAGTGGGTTTCCTATTGGTGCTACCTATCACTTTTATCCAGTAGTTGAAGGGGGTTATAATGATTTACACTTCAACGGATAAACTTCAATAGTTTTGTATCCTCCATAATGGTGGTTTGAACCATAGTTTGTAGTATCGTTCGACACCGATCTGATACGACCGATACCGACATGATTTGGCATGTCCCGAATCGATATCAACCGATATCCAATATGAGTTAAACTTAACTTCGGGAATTCTCAACTCATATTGTTTGTAATTTGGGGGACTTTCCACCATTATTATAATTTGGGGTACCTAACTTTATATATGAAAGTTTTGAGGGACATATATGGAAGGAAAAAATATATATATGGAAGAAAGAAATGCTATAAACATAAATTCCTCAAAATGGCTGAAACCCTTTCTCACTTGCCCACAAAAAATCCTACCCAATATTTGAAAGTCCAACCACCAAGATTCAAGAGGAGAACAGGAAGGAAGGAGGTCAAAGTTCTACTTTACCAAGTTTAAACTGATGTAAGTTATTGACATACATTATATTGTTTTATTGCTAACATTTCATATTGAATCATGATTGGATGATAAAAGCATATTTTGTCCTTTCTCTGTTGACAATGGTGATATTAACATATTACTGAGATTGATTATTCTTCCTTCTCATAACTATGATCTATGAATTAGGAATCTTTTCTTATTTTACTTTGCACCTTCTAAAACTGTGAGTTAACTTGGAGAACCAGCAAATACTTGAAAATGGAAATTTTAAGTATTCATACCCTCTAAAAAGTACCAATTGTTGCACAACCAAATGGTTGAGGCCTTTAATATAGGGAGGGAAGGAAGGGAAGGTCATATGATCAAACCCCAGCGTAAGAGTCAATGACTGACCATATCCTAGAAAACTCTAAAAAAGTAATTTCTCGTCAATAAGGAGGCAAAATAGGTCAAAAATACTGGTCAGTAGATTGTATTTCAATAATACATTTAAGTATTTAACTATGTTCCTAAGTAAAAAAAAAATAATCAATATAGGATAAATTATGAGTCTAGACTCTAGAGTTCTTCATTTTGGCCCCCAACTAGTTCATTTTCTTGGCTCTGCCCTTGGACGCGGTGTATCCAGAGCGGATTTATCTATAGTACACGTATTTAGATTTGACTGCCACACACACACACACACACACACACAAGTCCAATACTAATACCATATAACTATTGTTTGAAATTAATATTGTAGCAATGACTTGTAAATGCAGGAACATATCTGAACATTTAATCTCAAAGTTATGAAACCCATTACAATAATAGGGAACTCATTGTGAAGGAAAAGGATGAAATATATAGGAGGGAACAATATGATGAAAGCAATCATCATCATTCTACTCTATTAACCACTAGGTCTTGTGTGAAGCACGATTCAAAGTTGAAAAACCTGCACGAAACAATTAATCAAGTTTTATTGACTACCTATTGCTTAATCTCAACCCTCTATTAATGGTATGAATGAGACACTGCCATAAAACCAAGATTTGGAGTACCCGTTTCGTACCCCTTCCTATGAATGAGTATTGGTTTCAGTAGTTTCGGGGGTTTGGGGGTCTCAAATCGGCGAGTTTCGACGGTTTCGGTATGAACTGATACTACAAACCTTTTACAAAACCTCAAAGACTCACTTACCAAGTAGGTTGACCTACCTGTTTTAGTAATTTATTAAAGCTCATGCAACCAAAGGGTAGGCATCAAAATTTTCCTTAAACTAGGAAAAGGTTCAAATTACAAGATAAGATGATAATCAAAGCAAATATGCAGCCATTTATCTCATGTCAAAATAAAGCAAAGAATAAAAAGTTTTTCAAGGTAATATTTAAGTCAAAGATACTCTGCTAGGAAGCACATGCAGTCCAAATATGGTGTCATGTCAGTATATCTATCCAGGTCATGTATTGCACAGAAAAAGGCACTGCAAACTAAGTTTCCTGCCCATTTCATTTCATGACACTATGTCCATGTAACATAGGTTCCCTGAAATTCATTTAGGACTGGGTATCATGGGCATGCCAGCTGAAACATTTCTAATGTTTCTGTTCATTAGAACATCATTTTCTGAAGGAACATTTCAGATATTTTTGGGCAGTGTAATTAGAAATGGTAGACTACCGAAACCACAGTACTCACTACGAGCAAAACGGTAGATAATGGGGCATAGCACAAAGCAATAAAAGCCATGGGATTACATTATGACACTAATTCATATTATTAGCACAAAAATAGGAAACTCTCCAGAATGAAAGTGACACGACAAAAAAGGTACAAAATTTTATAATTGGTAGCAATGAGGAAAAAAGTCAAGATGGATTAGTAAGACCATCTGTAGAAACTGATTTAACTAAGTTTCACACACTAAATTCAAGAGAAATAATTGACATGTATTGAAAATAGAAGTCAAGTAACCAAAGTTACGTACCAGTAAAAATAAATTATGGAAGTTTGTAATGATATACGGTACCCTTAAAGCTAAAAGATAAAAGTTATCAGTAAGTAATATTTTAATAATTGATTTAAGTTGCAAAAATTTATTTGTTACAGTCATGGTAACAGTAAAGATAAATGGCACACTTATAAATCCAAACCTGAAAGGACGACAAATAAAAAGGATGAAGAGGAGTTTGGCAAACTTGAAAAATAACCCCATAAAGGGGATTAGTCACCAATAAGGATGAGACTACTGAAGACAAGAAAACCAAACTGACAATTTAACTTGACTTGAAAAGCCAAAAGAGAATATGCGTGGACACTTTTCCTGAAAAAACTCTTTTGCATTCATCCATTTACCACACAACATGCATTCCATTACATCGTGTGGATGCCAAATACATCTCAATCTTTCTTTTACTCATATATACATAATAATAATAGTGTTGTCTATATTTCACCTAATCTATCATATTTTACTTTTAAGATTTTTATCTACATATAAAATATAAATAATTCAAATAGACAAACGCGTATTTAAAAACACACACACACACATACAGTCACACTTGACTCCTTGTTTCCATGTCAAACTGTGAAGTACCCATCCATATCTAATAATCATAGCCATAGGAAATTTTCATACCTTTTGAAGTACAAAATGATAGCCGATATAATGTTTGTAAGATCTTGAATGTAACTAACTAATAATTTATTATTCCAAACAGAATCTTCTAGGGTATAACTACAAAAGGATTAGATGACAAAAGGTAAATCAACATTATAAGCCACAATTTGAATAATATTACTACACGAAATAAAATTATTTTAGCTTGTCGACTTACAAGATTAGTTATCATGTACAGATCCCTCGAAACATATAAAAGGGAATCTTTCAGTCACTACAATATAAAAGAAAAACAGTTTCACGTCTGAAAAAGTTGCTAATAAAGCAATGAGTGAGACGAAATGCAGACTATAGGTAACACACTTGATGTCCATAGGACCATAACCCTCTTACTTATTATGCGACAAGATTTTTCTAAACCATAAAACTATTTAAACTACTAACATCATCAGAAATGCACCCAAGATATGCGTGCTATGCAGATTAGCATTCACTCAAAAAATGAGAAAATAGCAATGACATTAATTCTAATTTATAATAAATAAAAAAAGAATGTTTATACAGGGAACACTTGAACACAAGTCACCTATAACCTAGATTGCATGAATACTCCTCGAAAAGACTATATCCATGTCCAACTAGATAGTTTCTCAACACTCATGTTGAATAAGGGCCTCTTAGTATAGGCTCCAAAGAGGCCCAAAACATGGTGGAAAGTGATTTGGTCATGAGCATCACAAATATGGTTGTGATATGGAAAAGTAACAATTCTTTGCAACAGATTCTTTCGACAACCTTTTTGGAAACTAGTTAACTATTAAAAAATGAATAAATAATTACTAAGATCTATATATGACGTATGTCTAGATATAGATAGATGTGTTATCATTGTGTATATACTATAACTGTATCCACGTCATACCCATATCCTAATTGTTTCTTAAAATGAACGTCATGTTTTGAATTTGTATCGTGTCTATGCCTGAATCCATGTCTATGCAATCTAGCCTATAACATTACCATAAGTCCACCTACATCTAGGTTACAAAGACAGACAGAATTTGATACGGAATCTAAACTGAGCATATGTAGAAAATTTTGAGATAAAGGTACAATATACATACGATTATATATACAGGAAAATATATTTATATACATATTCTACAAGTAAGAATAACATATATATCATGCACTCATGAGTTAAGATTAGAAACCCAAATATAGAAAAGAAATACATTAGAAACAGATACGAGCTCACCAAAAAACTGCCAAGAAGTCATGAACCACGTCGGAGAGCACGAGTCGGAGAGTATTGCCTTAGGGCACGACAACAATTCCAACCTGCCCTCGTCTATTTTGTAGACAGAAATGCGATGGAGGTCCATCCTCGGAGTCGTCGGATACAATCCGCGATACTTGCTGAAATATATGTTGTTGCTCCTGACTCTATCAGTAGCAGAAAGCAGTGCCCAGATCGAGGGCCGGACGACTGAAAAGTGGTCCGCTGACAAGAAAAGGGAATGATCTGCTAGGCTTTGGAGGGGCTCCCACTGATACCCTTCGTATGCTCACCCTCTCCTCGTCTCCCTGAGATTCTGACCAATGCATCAGGTACAGATCGTCGTCCTCCGTCTTTGCGAGGAAAGCCCCAATTTCATGACCAAAAACGTTAATATAGGGAGGAAAGGGAATTTCGCTGCGTGTCGACGGATCGTCGACATCTATAACGACACCAGAGCCCATGTGGTTGAGAACATAAAACTTGCCATGACGGAGCACGACATATTTGACTGTGTGCCCATGCTCCATATTGCTGTCCCTAATGGTCCAAGCTTCGTCGCCTATCTTGCAGTAAGCAAAGGCCCTTGACATAGATAGGACGACACTTACGAAGCAGTCCGAAGAAGTCGGACCAGTGGGGTCCGATGATAACGATACCTTGAGCAAGCCACCGGGACGTATGTAGCCAGGATATATTAAATTGCCATGCTCGTCGAGCTGGTCCTCCCTCCTGATGATGGAAGGGAAGACTGTAGTTAGGTTAGGGGAGGGCGATAATCGCTTTGGTGACGGGATTCCAGAGAGAGAGGGTGGAGTCGGTAGCTATCAGCGCGAGCCAGCCGAAGGAGGAGCCGCAGACGACTCTGTTGACCAAGGCGGCGTCGCAGTCATAGCTGTGGGTGGAGTTGGTGGAGAGGTTGTAGAAGGAGCGGGTGGTGATGGCGGGGTTGTAAGGAAGTAGTAGCCACGGGATCCCCTTCCCTGCAATCTCTTGTGGTTCAAAAAGGAAGTCATGTCTCGCTCCAGAAAGACACAGTACTGTTTATTGAGCTTGTCCTCCACCCATGCAAGGCCGAGCCACACATGCATCAAGTACGCAGCCTCCGTCTGCGTCGACCTCACGACCGTCGACGAGATCGAGAAGATTGAACGGTGCCATCCGGAATGCCTATTGGTTATAAGAGTCGAGCAAATGGGACCTGGGGCTCAAGTACGGCGCTCGGCCCGGCGAGGTCGTCCCGTTGCATAAAGCCGTCGAAGTCCTTCCACACCCGCCGATGCCGGGGAGCAGGATCGAGGTCGCCGTCTACCGCTTCACAGCCAAGTTGAGCATTGCTGGACACGGACACGCTTTTTTTTTTTTTCCCCTTTTAAACCACTAACGAAAGAAATTCGATCAACCAATAGAGACTAGTGTTTCCACAAAAGCATAATAGATAGATTATTGTTTGCTAATTGGTTGCCATAAACAAAGGCAAATGTTTAAGAGTACTGACGGAATTACAACGAGGTAACACACTTTTGACGGTCCGAATACTCTCAAAATTCTAATAGTTCTGAAGACTCTGAAAGTTTTGACAATCTTAAATTTTTTTTGGGTAGTCTTATGTATATTCATGGTTATCAAAATTTTGGTAGTTCATATAAAATCAGAAGCTATTAAGATTTTGAGTAATGTTATTTGCATTTTTAATTTATCCCTCCAATTCATCCCTCCTTACGTGACAGCTGACGTGATATGTTAAATAATATTATGTATCATTTAACATGACAGCTGACATAATCAATTTTAAACCCAAAAATTAATTATCCAAAAAATATTAATATTAATATTAATACAGAAAATTTTATTGAGAGCAACGAAATTGCTAAAATTTCCCCTTAGAGCATACAATTTTAAAAAATTTCAAAAAAAATAACATAACATCCTTACAAAGGACGATTTACGCTTTTCCGTCAGCTCTCCGTTAGAAAAAAAAAAACCTCCGTTAAAAAAAAATTTAATAAAAAAATAAATAAAGATACTAATAAAAACGTCCTACCAAAGAACATTTTTTATTCTTTATTTTTTTCGTTTTCTCTCTCTCTTTTTTTTCTCTCTCTCACTCAATCACTGCTCTCTCACTTTCTCTTTTCGCTTGATGGCTGCCGCTAGATGGCAAATTATTAATTTCCCACTTCATTGTGAGATACTTTAAATGGTTGAATTAATTAAAGTTGGAAGTAACACTGCTTGCAGCCAGCCAAACATCATCTTCAATTTTAAAAGGTGAAGCATGCTAAATTGAAACTCTATTACATTTGCAAAAAAGACCCTTCCCTTTTTATATTCTCTCTCTCTCTCCGACTGCTACTGCTCTGACTGAGACAGTCCCCGCTTTCGTGTAGAGCTACTATTTCCTTTCTTCCTCTCTATACTCGGTCTAAAGCTGTCATTAATAAAGCAGGGACGCACCACCAAGAAGACCCATCAATGGCAAAAATCGATAACAACAAAAAGAAGACCCAAGAGAGAGCAGCTGTGAATGATGACCTCATCCATTGAACGGTCCATGTCTTTGAGAATTCATTGAGCAGGAGGAGAAGAGAATAAAGCAAAAGACCAAAGCAGAGCAGCAGACGCAGAAAATAGAGGAGAGGAGAAAGAGAGAGTGGACGGCCAGTGGAAGAGAGAGAAGAGATGAGAGAGTGTGAGTGTGAGAGAGAGAGGATAAGTAAAAAAAAAATAGAAAAACGCGAAGTAAAAACGTCCTAACGCGTTTTTCTAAAAAAAAATTTCCCTCTCCTCTCTCTCACTCACACTCTCTCTTCTCCTCTCTCTCACACTCTCCTCTCCTCTCTGTTCACTCTCTCTCTCTCTCTCTCCTCTTCTCTCCTCTCTCTCCTCTCCGTTCACTCTCTCACACCCCTCTCCTCTCTCCTCTCCTCTCCTCCTCTCCTCTCTGTTCAATCTCTCTCCTCTTCTCTCCTCTCCGTCCACTCTCTCCCTCTCTCCTCTCTCCTCTCTCTCTCCTCTCCTCTCCTCTCCTCTCCTCTCCTCGTGCGGAGAAGGAGAGTCTACTGTCCGACCTCAGAATCGTGCGGACAAGGAGAGTGAGTGAGAGAGGAGAGAGGAGAGAGTGAGTGAGTGGGTGAGAGAGAGGAGAGACTAAAAAAATTAAAAAATTAAAAACGTTTCTAGCAAGGACGTTTTACCTATATATATATAATTTTTTTTTAATTTGCTCCGTTACTCAGTTAACGAAAAAGCATAAAACGTCCTTACAAAGAACGTTTTGATGCTTTGATTGTAAAATTTTAAAATATAATGCTTTTATTGAAAATATATCAAATTATTTTGCTCTCAACGAAATTTTCTGATATTAATATTAAATTTAAATTTAATTATAAATTTTGATTTTAATTAAAATATTAACATTTATTTTAATTTTAAAATGTGCCATGTCAGCTGTCACATTAACAACCACATCAACTGTCACGTAAGGAGGGATATATTGGAGGTGCAAATAATATTATTCTAAAATGTTGACAGTCCTAAAATAATATGGACTATAAAAAATTTTGACAGCTTAAACATGTACATGACTATCAAAAATGTGTTGTCCTAGTAACTTTTGGGTTATTTAGTAACAAGAAGATCTCATATAATAGCTGAAATTAGAATATGGTAATTCACATGTTCTGAACTTTTGTATAATTCATATTTCATATGGTTCAGAGCATGTATAATTCATATTTTTTGAATTTCCTGTAATTCACAACAAACACCATTTCTTGTAATTCAGATTTTGAATTTTTGTATATGTGAAAATAAGGTTATTTTTTATGAGAGAAACTTGCTATGAATTTTAGAACTTTTAAATATTCAAGAAGAAGAACATTAAACTAATTTTTCTTACTTCCTTTAATCTCATCTATGGTTCATTTCTCTTAAAATCATCTATGATGAACCAACTGACAAAAAATTCAAGCAATATTAGTAATTAGCTACCTTTTCGATGAACAAATTATAATTATTTTGTTATTTTGAAAAAATTATAATTTTTTTATGTGATACAATTAGTGTTTGGATTTTCAATAAGTTAGAATATTGTGTTTGGGTCTCCATAATAGACATATTTAGTGTTTGGATTTTGGGCTAACGATTGACTGTCAAAATCCAACCAAAAAAAAGGAAAAAGAAAAAAGGGGAACAAAAAAAAAATGAAAAATTAAATAAAAGGAATACTTTTCTTTTTCTTTTTTAAGTATTTTTGTGTTTTTATCTTTTTTTGTTTATTATTTCGTCATTTTTTCCTTGTTTTTCCCATTTTCATTTTTTCAAATTTTTATTCGTTTTTCTTTTTGTTCTTTATTTTTTCATTTTTCATTTTGGTTTTTCATTTTTTTCTTCTTTTATTTTATTTTTTTAGTTGGGTTTTAATAGTCAACCGTTAGTCTAGAAATGGAAAAAATAATACGTCGTTGTGGCTCGATTCACTGATATTCAGTCATTCATCCAGGATCTTATGCCTCTCTCCGATAACAACAAGGGTTACTCTAATTCGGCCTAGTTGCATTAGGCATTGTTTTAGACATTCTGAAAATTATTTCTAATTTTTGGAGGCTAAAAATTTAAAAAAACCAAATTAGTATTGTGATTTCAAATTTTTGAAAAATTGTTTCATTTTAGTTAATTTGTTTAAAAATATTTTCTGTACAACAAATTTTCTGATTAGTATTGTACTACAAATTTTCTGACAAAATATTTTCTGTGCAGAAAATTTAAAAAAACCAAATTAGTATTGTCAAAAATTTTAAAAATCAACACAAAAAATCCTAAAAACAAACCAAAACAACAACAAAAAAAACCATTGTCAGATTTTCGCTTGAGTTGACGAAAATTTGAAAAATAAAAAAAAAAATTATTATTTCATATTTTCGCTACCAGAGATGGCGAAAGCTTTCGTGATTTCAAATTTTTGACAAATTATTTCGTTTTAATTAATTTGTTTCAAAATATTTTTTGTATAACAAATTTTTTGTAATATTAAAATACAAAATTTTATTTCTTTATCAATTTTACAATTAAATTTTTGATCCCAATGCAATATATGACTAAAATCTAATCAAAATCAAATGATAGCATAAACACAATTTTAATTCAGTATCATCTATAATATAAACTTTACTGTTGACATGGGTGGCTCTCAAAAACTTTGAATGTCTAAAACTATATATTTGAGACGAATATTATGCATGTCTAATAATTTAGTAAATCCGAATTGAGATTGAGGCCAACGAATTTCAGAATATAAGAAAAGAATATTGAACATGAGAATATGCAATAAATAGAAAAAAAAATACTAAATGGTATTATCTAATAATGAATCAAGTTACAAAATTAAATAATTATTTGTCATATGGTATCAAATATGCTGATAAAGATACTGTTCGAAGATGCTGACAAATAACATTAAATTATTATAATTTTGTAATATTGATGATTGCTTATTAAAAAATTAATATTTATGTTGAGTAAGTTTGGTTGATTTTTTTTTAATTTTACATAAGATGGTATCAACATTTCCAATGGAAAAAAAATCTATTAAAAAATAATAATTTTGTTAATAAGTTTGGTTGGATATAAATATTTCTAAAGTGTGTTGCACACGCAATACGTGTACCTCGACACTAAGTATATATGATCTAAATATTTCTGGTATTTAAATAATAATAATAATAATAATAATAATAATAATAATCCAAATATTCCTTGTATACAAATATCCCTGAATTTACTAATGCAGCAATGGTTACAAAAATAGTATGGAGATTCCTACATTGCCTAACTTTAAGGTTTATGGCATTCAAGGAGCTAGTAACCTAGTTCAAAAGGTTAGTGACATTATTCTTCAGGATAGTTATTGTTGGAACACCTCCCTTATCCACTGTCTCTTCCCTTCTAATGAGGCCTTAGCTATCATCAACTTACCACTGACATCCTATACCACCAATGACAAGCTGATATGGATTCATACGGCTTCTGGAATTCTTAATACTAAATCAGTCTACATGCTCATCCATGAAAAATCTTCTGTTGGACAATCTCGACAATGGACTTTTTGATATCACCTCCTACTAGATGTAGGATATTAATATTATTTCCATGATATTTCATTAGTTGATATTATTCCTCTGAAAGTATCATTTTTAACTTTATAGTGACACATTTAAAACTCTTTAACGACACTTTCAGGAAGGTAATATCAACTTATGAAACAACATGGAAGTAATATCAATATCCTACATCTAGCAGGGGGATAATATCAAAAAAACCTCCTACAATACATACATCCTCGAGTTCTAATGTTCACATGGAGAGCACTTACAGATTCTCTACCAACTGGAACCAACATCTACAGACGTCTACAACACATCAATCTAGTATGTGCCAAATGCGTAGAGGGAGGTTCTCCGGTGGAGGCGGAAGGACTTGGTATCATGCTAGCTAGCTCTGAAACTATGTTCAAGGAAGATGTCTAATGGAATCATCATAGAGGGAGTCATGGGATAGAAGAGTGCAGGTCAATTCTCAAACTGTAATTATGCTGCAAGAAACTCCAACAAGGTGGCTCATGCTTTGGCTGCTGAATCTTTGATTCAAAAAGATCTGTCAACTATTTGTTCATGCGAAGAACAATCATTGTGTATTCTAGGTCATACTGTCAAGATAGGAGCTATTCTAATTCTGCAGTTTAATGAAGTTCATTGCATTTGGCAAATAATAATAATAATAATAATAATAATAAGCTATAGAGGTTGTTTGGCAAATAGGAAGTGGGTTAGGATTTGTGCAAAAGTAGGGTTTTGAGGGATGGAAGTGATAAAACAACATTTTGTTCTATTTGGTTGGGAGGAGAGAGGGAACTGGTAGACGTGACGTGACTCCTCTCAATTTCTGTCAGGGGAGAATTTTTTTTTTTTTTTTTTTTGCTTGTGAAGCCACATCCGAAATTGGCAGACAAATGTGGTTGGAACGTGTTCATTTTTTTAAATTATTTAATTAATCCGCTATTAGGTTTTTGTTAGAAATTGGCTAGTTTAATTTAAAAATATTACTTATTTTATTATTATTATTATTATTTTACCAGACCTGATGCACATAGGAGAGCACCTCCCCTTACACACCCCGCAAACAACCCATCCCCTTCTTATTTGTACACTTTATGTGCCAACCAACAGCTTACCTCCAGCTACTGCTTACTTCTTAACTCCATAATACTCCATAATGCTTGTGAGCTACTTTTGGCAGTTGTCATTTCAATGCAATAACAAGGTTGCACACACTAGGGATTAACGACGCCACAAAACGTTGCTAATATTTGTGAATGTAGCGACATTTAACAACGTATTTATTTACATCTTGATGACATAGCAGATATTGCTAAGTCAGCATATTAGCGACATTTATCGACATATTTGCGATGTCTTGGTACATGTGTAACGACGTTTCGATACCTATTAACGACGTATTTAGACGTCGCTAAACATCGATAAACGTTGCTAAATTGTTGTAAAAAAAATGCAGCTTGTTATATAATAGTTTATATAACAATATTCAGCCTGCAGTTTATACAAATATATTCACAGTTTATAAAAATAGATTGTCACACATAAGCAGATTGTTAAACACCGATAAATTTAAATCTACTGGCACTGTTGGCCAATGTCATAAAAATTCAAATATACATAAAAGTCTGAAATAAATATCCTCTTGTCACTAAAAGAATATATATACAAAAGACCCAAAAATGGGCCAATGTCACACAAATTCTCAAAAATGGGCCAATGTCACACAAACTCACAACTATCTGTCCAACCTAGGACTAATGCTGATCAGGAGGAGGAGGAGGAGGAACACCACCGCACAACTGGGATACAATATAGTCCAACTTGCCCTGTGAAAGCGACACAGATGTCGAACTAGGAGGCAATATCGTCGGTGGAGTCAGTGTCGATGCCGGCGAACCAAGAGGACGTATCTGCTCCAATGCTGATAGCCGATCAGTGTATGATCAATCCATGACACCTATAATCCGAGTGACGGAATACTGTGTCGATGATGCCAGATCTGTAGTGTCCCACTGTATCGCCTCGGTCATAATCCTGAGCTCCAAAAGGTTTTGCTCAAGCACATCAAAATGTGCTAAGATCCTCGCATCGTCCATCTGCAATTGGGATTGTGGCTACTGTGAAATCATTCCCATCAACTCGTCACGCAGAGATGCAATCTGATGGTCAACTCTCTCCTGCTGGACTCGTACCGACTCTCGGAAAGGCTGTGGGGTATGCGCAGGGGCAGAGGGGGTCCTAGAGCACTGCATCGCAACATAGGCGTCGTAGGATCCCGTACCGTAATACGTACCCCTCTGAAGACCACCAGAGCGGTCTGCCACATCTCGTCAACCGACGAAACTGGGTGGGCCGAGCCACCCTATACATGTGTGTGTCATTTCTGTGTTCATGTCGTGTCAGTGTGTTTGTTGTGTCATGTCCGTGTCTGAGAGAGAGAGAGAGAGAGAGAGAGATAGGGTTAGGGTTTACGTAGAGGTGGCGGGGGCTGTGGAGAGGAGGAGGAGAAGTCCGAGGTCGTCGGAGGGGAGGAGCCGTGCGAGGGGAGGAGCTGTGCCGAGGGAGCACTGGGGATGGGGAGCCGTGCCAGAGGGGGGCGCTCGGGGGAGGGGGTGAGCCGGTGGAGGCGGGATTTCAAAATTTTGGATGATAATGGGGGAAAATGAAACGCTGTCAAACCCTATATTAAACAATTTAGCGACGTCTAAAATAGACGTCGCTAAACGTCGCAGATGAATAAAAATTTAGCGATGTTCAGCGATCTTTGCCGGTGTATATTTTTTACAATAGAAAATGTTGTTGCTGCATGTCGCAAAATTTTTGCTATAAATTAAAATTTTAGCGACGTTCAACGACCTGTACCTGCGTATATTTTTACAATAGAAATTGTTGTCGCTGAACGTCGTTAAACATCGCAACGTTTAGGGACACTTTTTGTTGGAGTCGCTGAACTAGCGACGTTTAGCGACACTTTTTATTGGAGTCGCTAATATCACAAAAATTGGCGACTTCGGTAACTTGAGTCATTAAAAATGTCGCTAATAGCACAGATTTTGGTAGATTGTGATTTTGGTAGTGACAATCTGCTCACAGCCCTCATCTCTCTCTCTTCTTCCCTATGTGCCATCCCGGTCGCCACCACCATCGTCTCCATCACACATTCTTTTCTCCACTCCTTGTGCGGGACCACCACCACCAACCATCAAACATCACTACCTTCTGATAAAGATATCTAAAATCCCGCGACCGTCGTGGCCCCACCCATTCGCTCACCCCCACCTCCCGTGCACCCTTCGGGGCCCATCCCCGCAAAATTCGGGTCCCCCTTCCATTCCGCGGTCGACACGTGGCGGGCGGGCTGGCCCATGCACGGACAACGTAGCAGTGCCCTAGAGATATATGTCCATAATTGACAGACAATATTTTGATTTTATTATATTGTAATTAATAGGATCTTCATTTGAAACAGTCTAAATAATTGTAGGAGATTAATTACCTACTATAATTGGTAGAAAATTAATTACCTACCCTTAGTATTTGGCTAAATGATTGTAGGAGATTAATTATCTACTATAATTGGTAGGAGATTAATTACCTACATAAATATTCTAAATTAGGATCCTATTGTTTACAATCTAATAAAATTAATTATAATATAACAAAATAAAAAATATTGTCAGTTATCGACATATATTTTTATTAACTTCTCCTCTCATTCAAATCTTTCTTTGAATGCCTTCATCATGGACAACCAAGCTTTCCCATTCCCATTGAATGCCTTACCCGTAGGAAATGTTACGCAGGTCCATTCTTATGGTATCACGGAAATCTCTCTTTCTTTCAAATGGTATTCCTACGACTACCAGTGAATAATGTGGCACTCCCTCATTAATTTATGTTCAAAAATTCTTATTAATTTATGTTCAAAAATTCTTGCAAGGGAACTTCACTGAATGAATAAAGGAGCAGCATGAAGCCTACAGGAAGAACGAAGTATTACTGCTCACTTTTTATTTTAGTTGCATTTCCTATGTAAGTTTTTTTTTCATGTCAATGTAGTGAGTAACAATGTAACTCTTAAGTCCGGAGCCGGACATTTAAAAAAAAATATATTAACAGTTTACTTTGTATTCTGTGAGACTCCTCTGAACTTTCTTTTTCCCAGGATTCAAGCTATTCTAGTTAACCTAGTGCAAGCACTATCTTATTTTCCCAGCTCCAAATGTTCCAGTACAATACAAATACAAAATTGCTTATGTTCAATTAGCCTTCAGCATCAAGAAAAGTCAGTGTTAGGAGGAATGACACTTATAGAAATTAATCAGACAGAGTGAACTGGTGTTTGACAGCAAAGTCCATTTATCAAGAATTCTGCATTTTCTATAGATTCTCCATATATCAAAGATAGGAATCATAAAGGATCTACGCATTAGCAGACGTAGAGAAAAATTGGTTACTAATTCCTTCGGCAAGCCAAGCAGAAGGATGCACATGTCATAATACATGCCAGGATCTGTTGGTATCACAAACTATTAGAATATCACATATATCTATGCAACATAATAAGGAGAACTAACTCTCAGTAGTTAAGGAGTAGATATAGCCAACACTTAACATTCAAGTTCACCATGGTCACAAAAATCCTGAGGCATGATATGATGATTTCAGTCTACTCCCACCTGCTATCATGGTCAACAAGCTTAGGCACTGGATCTCATGATAGCATGGAGCTGACCACACTGCTCACTAAAAAAGCCTAAAGATATCTGATACATGTGAAGAGCTGAAATTGTTCATCATGTTTTCCTTATAAAATAAGTTGAGCATATGATCCCTTTGTTTCAACTAAAAACCTTCCAATTCAATATTGTTTGAATACAAACCACTCCTGTAAGAAAAAAAGGATGCTCATAGTTCTTATACTGCAAAATCGAAAATGGCATGTATATGCTGCTGCTTCTTTTTCATATGGACACAACTTTCTCAATAAAATAATTGTACTTTTCATTAAGCACCTAATTAACATTTGTTTCTTCGAAGTTCAAAGTATATAATAAGGTTCAGTGTGATATAAAAGCTTGCATCTGTTTTAGTAATATTCAATATTTAATCTTGTATTCTTCAAACAAGTATATACAAAAGAGCTACAAGAAATGTTTTAGTATTGTTTGCCATTTAAATCAAAAGGAAGAATTGAGAGAACTTAATTTGATTAACAAACTAGAGAGTACAGAGAAGAGTCCTAAGAGTCTACTCCCACTAATCAAACAATTTTCTTCCTTCCTTTCTGTCTTTTTTTTTGCCTTGTGTATGATATTTGGCTAGTGGTTTACTATTTCAGTTTATTACTTATCTTTTGTTTCGTGAAGAAAATAACCAGTGTTATGACAAAATAAAATTAAGACATGTAGATCTTTTGAGTCATATATTTTTATTATGATAAAAGCGCATTAGAAAAGAGAGTAATCGCAATAACAAACATGAATATATGTTAAAAAAAAAGCAAACAAAGCGAAAACCTACAAGGGCCGACTTCAGATTGTGGCCTAAGAAAAGAGGGTATCTTGTAATCACAAATCACTCCAGAAGTACTCCTCCATCTCATTTAGGATATCATCAAGGAACAAAGAAAAGATAAACTTCTAGATATCATCAAGAAGAAATATGAGAAAATGGAAGTGTAACTTCTGCAAGGGAAAAGTAGGGCTCTGTAATAACAAAACTAAATAACTACTTCCACGAGGGAGGAGGGGGGGGGGGGGGGGGTGTTGTTAGCAGGATACTTACTCATCATGCAAGTAACACCCTCTGGGCAGAAGAAGCCTTCGCAACAAGGACGACAACTGAGAGGTCCTGGCAGGGACAACCTTGGCTTCTCGCATCTTCACCGACACTGCATGCCCATCCTGGCTCGCATCTGGAAGCCAATGAAGTCAAATTACAATTCTTGTTTGGCCGCAAAATATTTTTCTTTCCCCCACTGTCAAAGAAACTGTTGAAATAAAACATGGTTTCTGCTGCTGTGCACAACCGTTTTGTAAGATCCCCTGTTAACCAATAAGGTCAAAATAATGTATTAGTTCCCCAACACATCTATCATCACATAAGTAAGCTGTAAGAATAAATCTACTTGCTACCTGTGTTGCACAAACACGAACATGACAAGGCATTATTTTTAAAGTGTGTACCGGTGTATTTTGGAGTGTCGATGTCGTGTCTGATACGTCTATGGCACATATTTATGACCAATTTTAGGTATTCTAAACTGAATAAAAGCAACATTCCCTCTCTACTATACTAGTAACACTATGTCGCATCCTGCTCCCCCTGATTCTCCTACTCTCAAAATATGTATATGTTGGATTTTATTTAAAATGTAAAAGATAAATTTTAAAATATTAAATATCTTGGAAGTTCGATTTATAAAGGATTTTTTTGACATATTATGGTGGTTGAGATTTCTTAGGGATTACCCTATCAAATTTGCTCTGCATGACAAAATCTGTATACAAAGAGATTTTTATTATCACATCCCACTCCCAAGATATGGAACATGATACGTAACTAAGTTCCCTAAATATCGTTATAAATATATGTTGGATTTTATTTAAAATGTAAAAGATAAAATTTCAAAATACTAAATATCTTGGTAGTTCGAATTTTTAAAGGATTTTGTTGACTTATTATGTTTGTTGAGATTTCTTAGGAGTTATCCTGCCAAATTTGCCCTGGAGAACAAAATCTGTATACATAGAAATTTTGTTAAAGAGAGGGGATAGGTTGTACACAAAATCTTTTGGATTTTCTTCTTCTTTTCATTCTCAGTCTCTCATATTTTATTGCAAGGTATTTTCTGTGCATTTCTTCTTCTTCTTCTTCTTCTTTTTTTTTTTTTTTGGCTTTTATTTTGTTGGAAACTTCAAGTTGAATCTCGAGATCCATCTCTCCGATGAGATCGTGCACCGAGGAAATCATGATGGAATTGGATTCTTTACCACTAGAAGGCATTGGCTGAGCCAATGCTGCCACACGAATGCAGCAATTGTCCTTTAGAGAAGTATTTTATACACTACCTACCTATGTTGTCACATGTGACACCTACGTGCGTCTAGGCGGCCTAGGTGTGCGGGTTGGAGAAGGCTCGCCTCGAACTGAGAAAATATTCTCTGGTTAAGGTGATTGCCTAAGCGCGCCTAGGAACCCGCCTAGGGTAGACTGGAGGGAAAAAAAGGCGGTTTAGTCATGAAAAAAAAATTCACTTGATGTTGAATATTGTTGATTTCATATTTGTTGCTTCTTACATTGCTTAATGTTTATTGCTTATTGCTTCTTATATTGCTCATAGCTCATAGTATAAATAGCTTATAGTCTTTCTGTTTATATACATAATTGCAGGTTTTTTTTGGAAAACGGCAGCCAAATTCTAGGCGGGCGCCTAGGCACGCCTAGGCGAGACAGGTGGGCTGTCGTCTCTCCTCGCCTGGCGCCCAGTACAACATAGCTACCTATAGGTAAAGAATTCTTAACCATTTTTTTATTAAATAATTAGTTCATGTTGTTTACTATTTATTTTGTTGATTGGTAACTAGTCATAAATTTTCACCAATTGTAAATGCTAAACGTCTTGCAATTACATTAAAGTTCAACATTCTCAAAAAACAATATAAATATACATATAATCTAAACATTCTAAAGGTAAAAAGATTTCACAAAACTCGAAGATATAAATTAAATAAAAACCAACCTCACAAATACAAATAATATACAACAATAACAACAACAAAACCTTTATCCCAACATTTTGCGATCGGTTATTTAAATCCTCTTCTTCCATTAGGTTATGCTAAGGACCATGTCCTATGTAATGCTAAGAAAATACATATCCTTCTTTACACTGCAAACCATGTTTGTTTAGGCCAGCCTCTAGTCCTAGCGGCTCCATTAACTACTATATTATTGCTCCTCCTTACCGGAACATCTATTGGTTTGCGTTGCACGTCCACTAGGGGTGCAACTCGGACAAGCTAAACTCGAGTCTGATTGGGTAAACCCGTTAGTGGGTTGGGTTAGAGTTGAAGATAATCGGGTTCGGGCTCGGATTCGGGTTAAAATATTTGAACCCGATCAAAAATCAGGTTGGGCTCGGGTTCATGTGTCGGGTTACCCTAAGAACTCGAAACCGGATATATATATATATATAATTTTTTTTATGAAGAAGGTAAATAGAACCACACACGCGCACACACACACACCCACAACCCGCATCCACCGAGGCTCGAACCCTGCCCTCCCGGGCCACATGCATTACTCTTACCAATAGACTAGAGGTCATTTGCTATATATATATATATATATATATATATATATATATATATATATATATATATATATATATATATAGTTTCATATTTCTTAAATAAAAAAATTTAAACCTAAATTTTTTCAGCCAAACTCTTCAACTCTTTATTCTAAATCTTATTTTAGTTTGTATTTTGTAATAATTGAGAATTGATTATTATTTGATTATGTGTTTAATATCACTATTGTTTCAAATTATTTCAAATATCATATTAGAGCCCGATAAATCCGATGGACCTGACCCAATCCGAGCCCAACCCGATCCTCTGGGCTTGGTCTTGGGCTACATATGTTGAACCCGAGGTCGGGTCGAACTTGGGCTCGGGCTAGGCTTATGATTTGTCGGATTCGGCTCGGGTTGAGCTCAAGTCCGACCCAATCTGTCCGAGTTACAACCCTATTGTCCACCACCCAAGTAGATTTTCTCAAGCTCCAACTTCCCACGGATACTCTCATAGTGTATTGCCACTCATCCATTTAGTCCAGAAGTGTAGCAATTTCGAAGTAGCATAGCTGATATAGAATCGTAATGCTAAAATCATAAGCGATCTCCTCGTACTATCATAATGCACATTAATCACTCTAATGCTAATACTAATACTAATGCGTTCTACTTCTGCTACACCACCAAATTGAGTTTGTGTCAGGAGGGGTCTCACCGTTGAACGCCAAGTCAATCTCCTTCTTCCTGCCGCCCACACCCCCAACAAACAACAAAAACACAAGTCAGATAAAATAAAATAAAATAAAAAACTCAAGAAGCGTGTCCGCGCCGTGTCCGACACGCGCCCGACACGACGCCGGCACGGAGGGAGGGGGTGAGCTGTAGAGTGGAGCAGACTGCTCACATGTCGGCGATGCAGAAGTGGAGCTTCTCGTCGGCGGTGGGAGGGAGGTTGTCGGTGGCGCTGAGGAGCCGGTCGTAGATCACCTGCGCGAAGAACGGGTTCAGCGCCGCCGACGGGGAGTTCTCCTCGCCGTAGTCCTGGACGGCGACGGCCGGAGCATGGAGGAGGAAGAAGAAGACGGCCGCCGGTAGGGCCCACATCGTCCGCATCTCCGCAGAGAATCTATAGCTTCAGCGGATGACTATGGCGGTGGTGGTGGGAATGTGCTCCGAAACATGTTGAGAACGCGGTGTGACTCGAACCGGAGTTGACTCATGAGGTGCGATATTGGACTAGTCTCATATGTCTTAAAAGAGAATTCTTATGTAAGTCTTGAACCAATCTCAATTATCTACACCTCATGATCCCACTTCCTATTCGATGTTGGACTAAATTACCAACTCCATTGTCACCTTTTTTTGAGGGCTCAACCGGAAACGAGATACAATCCAACAATCTTCACCTTAACTCGTTTTCGCTAGCTGAACAACCTTAGCACACCCCGGCTACCTTTGCTTGTTCCCGCTAGTTGAGCACCCTTAGCACACCCCGGCTACCTTTGGGCTACCTTACCATTGTGTGCCAACCACAATGTCTTGCTCCACCTTGGACTCGTCAAATCCACCTTTTAAGTTAATTCGTCTTGCTCTACCTTGGACTCATCAGATCCACCTTTAAAGCCAATTCGTGTAGTTGATGCTCCTACTCTACTTTGAGAAGAAGCCGTATAATCCATGAACGTTCAGCACCATTTGTCTCGAATCAATTAGAGACGCTCAAACCAGTCCCGTGACCTTGGGCTCTAATACCACTTGTTGGAAACGCGGTGTGACCCGAATCGGAGTTAGCCCATGAGGTACGATATTGAACTGGACTCATATGTCTTTAAATGGAATTTCCATGTAAGGACTAAACCAATTACAATTATCTTCTACACCTCATGATCCTACCTCTTATTCGATGTGAGACTAAATTATCAGCTCTATTTTTTTTTTTTTTTTTTGAGGGCTCAACCGAAAACGATATACAATCCAACAGAATGTGCATTGTGAGAGAATGTAAGAATTGGGGGAAATTGGAGAGAGAGAGAGAGAAATTATCTACGTCAACGGCACCGAAGCAGCAGAGAGTTGGCAGCATGTTTGGATTTTGGGTTTTGGAGTGTAATAAAATAGTTGGTCGTTAGAGGAACAGAAAATTTACTGTACCGATAATAAATTTATATTAATTAAATATAATGATAGAAGTTTGAAATTTTTTGATATTTCGATACATATCGCCAACTCGGTTGGCGAAATTTTGTAGAAATTGATCTCCACTTTTCAAGGTTAAACGCTCAAAAGAAACCACTAAATACTTATCAAATAATGCTAAAGAAACACTAAAATACTCATCATGTAACATGTTTGATAATATTATATGGTGGTTCCACACGTAACTCATATATAGATATGTCAATTTGGCCAGGTCGACTCTGTCCAATATGAGTTCAATCCGAAAAATTGATCCATGTGTCGATCCAATCCGTTTGATCGTGGTATATATATAAATTGATGTTATATATATATATATATATAGTAGTGTCATTGCACACATCGTGTGCAACGTATTTTACAATTGTTAATACCATTTTTTACAATTGTTAATACTATTTTATGTACCAAATATTACGTAAAATCAAATTTATTTTAAAAAATAGTATTTTTCGATAGGATATTTTTGATAAAATCATATTCAGTGTCTATTATGTAATAATTTACGGATTTTTTTGTTTTAAGTAATAATTTATTATATAATTATATAAAACGGGATAAGTTTTGGGTAATTGCGGGGGGGGGACCACTCGCCAACTCAGTTGGCGAGTTGCTGAGTTGGCGAGGGGCTCGCCAACTGAGTTGGCGGGGCACCCTCCTCGAGGGGCCGCTCGCCAACTGAGTTGGCGAGCAATGCAACGTTGCATTTTCAGCCGTTGGCCAACGGCTATAATCCCCACATTCCTATAAACACCCCCCCACCCAACACTCCTCTCACAACATTCACATTCTCCTCCTACCCCAAACACTCCTTACACCAAATTCTCCTCCTCTTGATATTTACTGGCGATGGCTACCCGCAATGACGGTCGTATTCCTGGCGGACCGACTACCGAGCTTATTCTTAAGCAACGTGAAGAGCACATTTCTACTCAGATTTTTACTGGCGAGGTATTTTTTGAAATTACAAGTTGCTAACTTTATTAATGTATATATTTTTTAGAATGCCTATGTTTACTTTATTAATGCATATAATTTTTATAGTTATACGACCATGATAATGCTTTACGAACCCGGATCCACGTACATTGGCGGTCTGAAAGGAATTATCGTACGTGGGAGCTTAATCCAGCTCAAAAGGCTTTGGTGGAATCCTTTGGATTCCACTATATAGATCGTGTTAGATATTTAATTCACGATCTTCATTTAGTTGTAAGCCTTGCGGAGCGTTGGTGGCCAGAACGCAACACTTTTCAACTCCCATTCGGCGAGATGACGATCACCCTTTTTGATGTGGCGAATATACTAGGGTTACCTATTAAAGGTAACGCTATATATTTTGATCCGCACTTAAAGGGATCTGATCTGATCCGGAGTTATCTCGGTGTTAGCCCTCCTCCTAGTCTAAAAGATAGCAATTATGTGAAATTTTTATGGCTCCGTGGCAACTTTATAGACCTATATCAAACTATTGATGGGGTGGTTGATGTAGATAAAAATCGGGTATGTATTTTAATTAGTAAATTTGTTTATTACTTAATTTAGTGGTGCAATTTAATAAATTTGTTTAACACTTAATAAATCCAGGTCATTCGTTGCACTAGAGCGTATCTGCTCTGTTTATGTGGTGCAATTCTATTTCCCGATGCATCGGAAAATATGGTAAATGTGCAGCTTTTACCATTCTTGGATGATCTGACCAAACCTACCGAGCATGCGTGGGGAGCTGCTACTCTTGCATTTTTGTACGCCCAGCTGACAGAATTTGTGAGATGCAATCGCAAGAGTATTTGTGGATGTATTTCACTGATACATGTATGAATGAAAGACCTTAAAAAGTTAGAGTAATTTTATACGCAAATTTTGTTTGTACTAATGTCATATTTTTGTTTTATAGTTCTGGTCCTACGAGCACTTCTATATTGGTAGGCCTGTTACCAGCATTCTCAGTGATGTTGGAGTATTTTCAGTTGCTATGCGCTGGCCTACAGATGTAGTGGATTATCAACACTACCAATACAGGACTGTATCACTATATCGAAGCCAATTTGATACACTGCGGTCTAATGAGGTAATTTTTAAATATGCAATAAATATCTTTAAATTATTTAAGTTTTGATCGTAGATAAACATCACATCTAATCTCTTAGAATATCTTGAAATAGGTAACCTGGTTACCGTACATATGTGAACCCGATGCTCCAGAAATCAAGATGACATCCTGTGCATTTAGTTTACACAGATGTCATATTATATATGATCGGTTCACCATGTACCATCCGGCAGACCGTGTTCTTCGGCAATTCGGAATGGCCCCAATAATTCCCGATGCTCCACCGACAGTCGGTTATCAGACATCAAATGCATTCCAACGAATCATTAGTCTCGTTGCTGACTGGAATAATCGGTTCGAGAATTATAGTGTGAGGGACATGTCTCCTAGACTAAATTCTGCTGAGGAATGTAAGTTATAAGTTACTCATTATTCGTATTGATTTAGTGTAAATAGTTTGCTAAAATTTTGTTTATATTTTGCAGACATAGGTAGCCTGGACTACAGACAATGGTGGGGATGCCCTCTTATGAGCAACCGAGTATACCACTATGAGGAGCCCAGGTTCAAGACTAGATCCCTAGACGATTCTACTATGCGTGCTTTTATTGATGGAATGAATGATTTGGTATGACTTCATTATACTTTAACTTCATTATACTTTAAAAAATACATATACATAGATATGATAAATATTTTAATCTACATGTTTTAAATTTCAGAGTGGGGTATACCAGCAACATTTACAACAACCTCATATGGAGGAACATGTGACTCGTCGTCTTATGGGGGAGCTTGTTACTCGTGTTCGGCATCTGGGTATTGGACCGGAACCGGAAATGCCTCCGGTACAATCCCGTCTTCCACCGGACTATCCGACCGGCTTAGTACGACAGAGACACTCTCGTCGTCGTCGACGGGATACTGCTGGAGCGGGCCCGAGTTACCAGTATGCTGGAGCGACCCCGAGTTACCAGTATCCTGGAGCGGGCCCGAGTTACCAATATGCTGGAGCCTACCCGACTTACGAGACTCCTGGAGCGGGCCCGAGTTACGAGACTCCTGGAGCCGGACCGAGTTACGAGACAGCTGGAGATGAAAGCTACCAGATATTCACACAATTTTTTTCGACTCCATCAGCACCGCTGCCTACCCAAACTCAACAAGACCAGGACGAGGAATAGTAGAAAATTTTTAACATTGTATTATTGCAATTTTTGTATGATTTGTAATGGATTTTTACATAAATATTTGGGTATTGAACAATTATATTTTACTCTCTCGGTTGACTAGTACATCTTCTTCGGTTGTGTCCCATAGCACCACAATTACTGCATCGTAGATCTCTTGTCGATGATTCCCGGGGTTTGATGCGGTTCTTCTTTGGTCTTCCGGTTTTGCGTCTTACATCTGGCACCCCAATTTGTCCTCTTACCAAAGGACCTTGGATCTCGTAGGGAACTGGAATTGGCTCCATATTTTGCGCGTATACACTCCTCAAGGTAGTCGTCGAAAATACCGCAGGATAAAAACTATCAATACTAATATTGCAATATCTACAAACAAAACATGCATGTATACATGGTATATAAGTATGGTACCATCTTAAACATGTACAAGATCTGTCAGTTAGATTAACAATATAGGTTCTACTTGTTGCCCGGTCTATTATTTCAAACCTATAACTATCAATAGCTAATATTTCTAGGTGGTTCTTCTCTTTGATAATAGAAGCCATATTTTTTAACATCTTCGGACAATAATCTGTGTCAACATTTTCAGCAAACTTTCTACGATTGTCATGAAGTGTAATAATCTTGGCTCTAATACCATCGAGAAGTGTTGTTATTGGCTTATCTCGTAATTTCTTAATCCAGCTGTTGAAACATTCAGCAAGATTAGAAGTGTTAATATCTAATCTAGGACAACTAGCATACGCTGTTATCCAATGTTCAAATCGACGACTTTCATCGTTTACACCAAGAAGCCAATCGTACAACACTATGTTCTCGGCTTTAATTATATCAAACACACTTTCTGCATCCGTTTTATTATATGATCTAGCAAGCGAGTCTAACAAGCGTTGAAATACTGGTTCTTTTGTAACTTTTTTCATGTTTTGTTTAAAATGTTGAATACAAAAAATAAGAAGATGCAGGAAAAATAGCACGAACAGCATTTATTAAACTGTCACGACCCGCACCCGGAAATTCGGGCACGAGTGCGTGGGTACGTCCAGCCTACGCCGCAGAATCGGCGGTAGTACGCTGTCTAGGTCAAATCCAAATTTACTAACTAGCTCATTCACAAATAACATAGGCGAGATAATAATGAGAATTGAAACTTAAGATTGCAACTGAAATAAATGTGACAACAGATTCAAATGTTTTAGTACAGGATTTCAAAATGAAATCGGGGACAAACCCGATAAATGAGATAAGAATATAAATGAAAGATAGCTACTACTAGCTACTCTGCAGCAGGGGTCTCCTGGGTGGGTTCTGGCTCCTCATAGGTATCATCGGTCTCCTCATAGGGACCATAATAAGTAGGGGCAAGATCCTCATCATCGCCTAAATCAACAGATCCAGTCAGGAAAGGAGCAAAGTACACAGTGCACAACAAGGTTAAACTAAATATTTATGACAATTAAATATTGAATATCAAGTTAAGAAACTGCATAACAGAACATCATTATCTCAGAGTTAAAGTTGTAAGAAGGTATATGAGAAAACAGAAATAAATGAAACAGGAAATGAAACTACAACAGCCAGCAAGAAATATAACATGACCAGAAACTATCTGTGTGAACTTGTGTTTGTTTTTAGAATACATAGTTGGCATGTAGGGGTTTATAAGGCTAATCCGGCCGTCATAAACGGCTATTAGACAATATAATCGAGATCCGGCTGATGGACAGTCGTGTACCAACAGCTATTAGACAATACAGGGGAAAGGGTAAACTCTATGCCTCCTTAGTATTCTCCCACCTGACACGAAAAACAAGACATGAACTCCAGTATTCAAGACA
This sequence comes from Iris macrosiphon, assembly GCA_036927795.1. NCBI lineage: Eukaryota > Viridiplantae > Streptophyta > Magnoliopsida > Asparagales > Iridaceae > Iris > Iris macrosiphon. The sequence continues at coordinate 10,196,213 of JAYESA010000011.1, forward strand.
TGAAAATCCAGTGTTCTAACACTACGTGTAATCATCCAATGGTGCTAGTAGAGCAAGGAATTAATTATCACAATATAAAGAATAAACTTGAAGTGCAGGTACTTGTCTGTTGTTTGGATCTGATTAATATTGGCTCTCGGGGGAAATTCCAGAGATGAGTCCAAAAGCTGAAATAGACATTACCATCATGCTCAGAAGATGTCAAATAGCTAGAAACGCCTATCCTTGGGTCCAATTTGGAGACAAGGGCAAAAACGGTAATTTCGGGTCAAAACGGGGTCCGCCGGTGGGCCCGCTTTGCACCGAAAAACGTGTCCGGGTCAAAGGTCTCCAAATTTACCAAACTTAGTGTCAACAGGTCAGGAACGCTGATACGAACCCAACGGAACTTCCAGATTTGGATTCCGATGAGCCGAACACAAAATCGCCCGTCGAGCGGGGCTTGTGGGGCCCACGACACGCGATTTCGTCAACGTTCTCAGAATCGAACCAAACTTGACCCACAGGACCATCGTATCGCTAAGAGTCCGATGGCGCAAGTTTTGTCTCGATCCGACGTGTGTGCACGAAGTTAGGGTAAATTACAGAAAAGGCGGATACGGGGCGATGTCCGCGGATACGCGTTGATTTCGGTGTGCACGCACACCCGAATCAGCTTCCACGAAATCTCACACGTCCGTATCGACGATGCGCACGTATCTGTGAAGACCGCACGCGACCAAGTCGTCCCGTTTAGCGGGGCGCACTCAGTTCCGGGGTGAAACAGGGTCTAGTTTTTTCTGTTTTTGGATCGCGGTGTGCGATCACCACAGGACGCGATGCCCCGAACAGTTTGTCCGGACACCGAGAGGGTCATACAGGCTACGCGATACAATTTACGGAATCGAAATCCGAGCTACGAGCAAAAAGTTATGAATACCTGAAGCGGGTCTGAAAAACCCGAATCCTCGTGTCCTCGTGTCCACCCTAGGTTTTAGGGTTTACTGTTCCCGTGTCTGCGGCTAGGGTTGTGTCCGGCTGTGTCGAGTCCTCGCCGGAGAGGGCGGTGCTGCAGCGGCTGGCCGGAGCTTGAGGAGGTGGCGAGGCGTCGGCGGATCTGGAGGAGGGCAGTGGCGGTTCGAGCTCGGGTCTCCGGCGTCGGGGCGGAGCGTCGGCCGGCGGGTTCTCGAGGAGCAACGAGGGGGAGGAAGGAGGCGGCGGAGCCGGGGAGGAGGGCGGCGGCGCTGGCCGGGGGGGACTGCGGGCTCAGGCGGGCGGCGCGGTGCGGTGGCTGGGCGAGCGGAGGCGAGTGGATCGAGGGGGCGGCCGGGGGCGGCTTTAAATAGGGGTAGGGCGGAGCCGTTGGGCGGAGGAGGCGGAGAAAAAAATGGGGGTCGTGGCCGCGGGGTGCGGGCGAGGGGGGCCGGCGGAGGCGCCGCGTGGCCGGGCGGGTCGGCGGCTGACCGCGTCTCGCGGGGGCGTGGGGCTGGTCGTGGGTTGGCGGGTCGGGCTGACGGCGGGTCGGGTTCGGTTGAACCCGACCCGACCCGATAGGGTGGGCTGGGCCGGAGACTAACGGGCCGGTCCATTGGGCCGGGCCGGCCCAAGGAAAAAATAAAAATAAAAATAAAAAAATAATTAATAAAATAAATAATAAATAATTAAATAAATAGATAATTAATTAATTAATTAATTAAATAGTTTTCAGGCATTTAAAAATAGGTCTGAGGCCCAGAAAAATCCAGAAAAATTACCCTAAGTCCAGTTTTTCATTTTACACCGAAAAATATTATTTTCATAATATTTTAATATTATTTATTGCCAATTAAAAATCATTTATTAATTAAAAACCTTGATTTTAATTACAGAAAATTTCAGAAAATTGGGAAAAATCCAAGATTTAATAATTTGAAAAATCAGGGCTTACATAAACCCTTTTGCTTGTCAGATATAAATGAAATTGAACTCCAATCATTAAAACAACTTTCAAAAGATATTTTAAGAGAATTTAAAAACCAAGACCAAGAATCACTATTCTCACCTTCAGCAACAGCATAAGCTATAGGATATAATTGATAGTTAGGATCGTGAGCACAAGTAATAAATAAGATACCTTGATATTTTGACGAAAGAAATGTAGCATCAGTACTAATAATTGGTAAACATCCACTTAAAAATCCATCAATACATGCTTTAAAACAAATAAAAATTCGTTGGAAGCTATTGTTTTCGGTAGTTTTAATAAAACATGTACTACCTGGATTTGTCTCCATAATTCTATAACAATACTCCTCAAGACTAGCGTATGCCTCATCATAACTACCATTAATTTCAGCTAATGCTGTCTCTCGGGCTCTCCATGCTTTGGAATAACTAACTTGTATACGGTGCTCTCTATATATATCTTTAACAATTTGTGATGGACTGTATGACTGGTTATCTCTAATAATGTCAATTATCATGGTCTTAATCCATGAAGCGGTAGCTAGTCGATGACGTCATGTACTAAGTCTTCCTAAACAAGAATGACGATTTTCTAATGTACTAACTTTAACTATATCGCCATTTCCAATAGATTTTACATATACTCTCCAATTACAATTCGGTTGATCACAACTATATATAATTCCACGAGCATTATTCATATCACTAGCTGAACAACTAAAATTATATTTAATTGCTAAATTACTGATAAAGCTTCTAAAGTGAGAACGACTAGGAAATGATTGTCCCTTAAATAATTCATCAGTGATAGCTTTTACAACATCATCATCTACCCTATAATCTACATTTTCAACTAAATCATCACTATTTCCTTCGTCGTTGTCACTATCATCATCATGGTTAGATTCATCTGATGAATGACCTTCTTGGATAAATGAAACTATTTGTTGAGAAGAACTAGCACCTGAACTAACATGCTGATATTCAGAAAAATATTCATTATTTCTACTATCTAAGGTTGCTGCCACTTTAATAACATATATTTTTATATACCGTGATTGTGAATTAATCTCAAGAATATAATTCCATGCATCTTCACTATCTATCAAAAAATAATTAGAACCAAAAATAGACTTCAAAATAAAATCATAATGAATAGAACAACGTTCAATAATATGATTACGTATATTTTCAAAACTAATATTCGGATAAGTTGAAAAAATTATACTTTCTCCTCCTTCGTAATTTAACCCATTTACTGTACCGCCGTGCGAGCATACAATTCTTACACTACGATCCATGACGGTTGAGAACTTTGGCTACAGAAAACCTCAAATGAACTTTAGCTGCGGGCAGAGAGACAGAGAGAGTGTTGGAGACTTTGCTAGAGGGAAGAGAGAAAATAGAGGAAGTAGATTGAGTGTGAGATGAATGGGTTGAGATAGGTAATTTATAGAGGGAGATTGTAATAGCCGTTGTTGTTAATAGCTGTTGTGAAACGGATCCTTACTCGCCAACTCAGTTGGCGAGCAAACGAGCGTTGTGCAACGGGTCTAAGCCAACTCAGCATGCGGCCCGCCAACTCAGTTGGCGAGCGGGCCCTCGAGGAGTGAGCCCCGCCAACTCAGTTGGCGAGCCCCTCGCCAACTCAGCAACTCGCCAACTGAGTTGGCGAGTGGTCCCCCCCCCCGCAATTCCCCGAAACTTATCCCGTTTTATATAATTATATAATAAATTATTACTTAAAACGAAAAAATCCGAATAATTTAACCACTTAACGTAAAAAAGATAAAATTATCCATGTTAAATTTTGAGATTTTGTTGGATTGAGTCACTCATTGATTGTAGACTTCTCAACCCAGTCTTTTAAAAAAGAAGAAGAAAAAGAAGTTCATACTTCTATAGAGAAACAGAAGCTTACTTTAATCTTCAAGAGATCATCACTGCACTTTTATGTGAAATAAAATTTAAAGAAAAATGTCAAAATCGATCCCTCACTATTGACAAGAGACTTCTCTATAATCTAATAGGTCAGTAGACCATATAAGATTAGATGGTACCATCACATACTCCAACCAATAACAAGTAGTATGGAGAGAAATGAAACAACAACAAAAAAAGAATTTCGGACTCAAGAAACAATAAAAAAAATCCTTTCAACTTCTGCCATATATACCATAAAATGTACTTAAAAATGTACATTTATTACAACACATCATTAATAATATTTAGAAAATATTGTGTAAATACTTTCTACCAACTATTAGTTGTTATATCAGAAAAAATGATCGAATAGTTGGTTAGGTTGTACGTGTATATGTGCATGTGTTCTTATTTTTCTAAATAGTTTGTGTTTTTGTTTTAATAGCTACAGGCCCAAAGCCCAAGTTTAATTTTTTTAAAATAAAACTGAACAATTAAGGGTATGGGTTTATCGTTGATTAAGGAGAGAAATTATCCATTTATACTATTATATAATCAAAATACCAGATGTATTTGAATGATATAGATTATTAGTCAAATCATATTTATTTAATGATAATAACATAATTTACACCTAGTAATTTTAAAACTTAACATTATCTCCATTTTAGGATGGACTATCTTCTCTTTTTTCTCCTTCTCTATTTTAAATTGATAACTATCAGGCTAACAACATAAACTTTTTTCTCAAAATAATAGGGACTTTCTATACCAAAGCATTCTCTAATTAATTGTAATATATACGGAAGATTTCTCTCCAAATATCTATACTACTATGTAATCAAATTAATTATTAAATTTTTGATTCTAGTCGAATCTAGAATTTAAAATCTTTTCATACTCAAAATTAGTACTATAAAGTAATTAAATCTATAATTTGAATTCAATTAAATCTATAATTTGAATTCAATCTTATGTATAATTTAAAAGAGAACAAAATATATAATATATTCTAATTTAAATAAATGTAATGTAAAATTATCTTTATATCTTCATCTTAGGAGTAAAAAGAAAAAAGAAAAAGAAACATTAGGTATGAATGGATGAAAGGAAAGAAAACTTATTTATAATTTTGTTCAATTTTATTAGTTTTATATTTTTGTTTTGTTGAACGTTTGTATTTTGCATTTGCTTCATTTTCCAACATGAGACAAATCTTCATAAATTTTTTGATTCTAGTTATACTTCAAAATTTTATCATATTATCATTTGAATTCAATCTTATCTACAATTTAAAAGTAAAAAAAATTTATAATCTATTCTAATTTAAATTGATGTAATAAAAAATTATCTTTATATATTCATATTACAAATAAAAATACAAGAAAAAAAAAGGTATGAATGGATGAAAGAAAGAAAAAACTTATTTATAGTATTTTTCAATTTTATTAGTATTTATATTTCTATTTTGTTGAGCGTTGCATTTTTTTCGGTTTCCAACAGGAGACAAATCTTTCTATTCTTTTGGAATTTTTATTTGTTTATATTATATAATCAAATTAAGAAGTATAATTTTGATTCTAGTCGAATCTATAATTCAAAATCTTATCATATACAAAATTAGTACTATAAAGTAATTAAATCTATAATTATAATTCAATTTTATCTACAATTTAAGACAGGTTAAAATTTATAATTAATTCTAATTTAAATTGATGTAATCTAAAATTATGTTTATATATTCATCTTACAATGAAAAAAAAAACATGAGGTACAAATGGATGAAATGGAAGAAAAGCTTATTTATAATATTTGTCATTTTATTGTTTTTATATTTCTGTTTGGTTGAACGTTGTATTTTCTTCTATTTTCAAGAGAAGACAAATCTTCATACTGTTTGAATTTTTTTTATTTTGTTGTATTATATAATCAAATTAAGAATTAAAATTTTAAATTCAATCTTATTTGTACTATATGTAATCAAATTAAGAATTAAATTTTTGATTCCTATTTAATCTATAATTTTTTATTCCTATTTGATTTCTATATTTGTTATTTGTAATTTACCTTCCCCCAATTGCTAATTATATCTTCACAACCCTCCATTTTAAAAAAAAATTAGTGTTAGCCTTCATTCCTTAATAACATGTTAATTATAATTGTGATTACCCTCCCAAAAAATTATGCCTAAGTTTTGAGAATTGGGAGAGAGATAGTGGACCTTTCCGGATCAGTCGCTAAAGTATTACAAGTATTCAGAAAAAAAAAAAAGCTTAAAATACTATAAAATCGATTAGTATTAAAAAAACACATGAACCACTTCACTTTCATATGATTCTTCTAATATACACCAACCAACCACTTTCAATTGGTCTAATAGAATCATGTTTAGTATATTGAAGATGACATATTTAATATATTTTCGAGTTCTTTGATTCTTGCCATGGTCTCATCCCTCAAATTTTTTTTGTACATTTCATCTCCTCCGCTTCCTCTATCCACACGTATCAATTTTACAAAAAAATTTAGAAAAAAAGAAGAAGAGAGAGTGAATAATTCACGAAACTGATATACGAAAGTAAATGTGGAGAAAATGATGATATGTACGATTAGATTTTTTTAAGTGATAAGTACAAACTTTGCTAGCACGGGGACCTAGACACAACGTGAAATACTTTTAGAAAAAATCGAATGAGGATCATACGCCAAAAGTATTACAAGTATTCCACACACAAAAAAGGCAAAAATACTATAAAATCGATTAGTAAAAAAAATTAATATGTTCACTAACTGTGTCCTTGAGAATTGTCTCGGTCGACACTGCAACCATTATATTATTTTTTACTAGTATATATGCACGTGCTTTGCACGTATCTAGGAGTGGATGATGTTGATGAGTTGATTTAACTTTGTTGTTTTTAATTATATAGGTTAAGAATTCAACCCTTCAAATTCCGTGGGAACATCTTAGAAGATTTAGCAAGTAGTATGAACCCTTCGATTTCCGTAATACATTAATGAATATCTTAAATGGTTATCAGTGGAATTTATTGTAGGTATTTTTTTAATTAGTTAATATATTGAAGGGCATTTTTGGGAAGAAAATTTTTACGGTGAAGCCTACTTTTGGCATTATATAGTAGAATAGATTAAGTTGGTGCTAGTGGTCAGGCACATGCGTCGCGTGTGCAACAAAATTTTATTTTTTTATGACAATTTTTTAAAATATACACACATAATGCATGTGCAACACATTTTTTAATTTTGCTAGAAATATTAATATTTAATTTGCAATATTAAATCTAGACTATAATATAAAATTAAGAGAATATTTGAATATTAAATTTATTTTATAATATTTAAATTTATGTTTAAATTCTACTTCAGCTTAATAATTAAATAAATAAGGAGATATTATCATATTTGAATAAAAATCCTCGATCTCCTCTAATAAATATTATATATTATAATCCTTTACATATCTATTTGTACGTAACAAATTTTTTCTGTATTCTCCTTCATTGTGCATTCTCCTTTATTTTGATTTGAATAATAATTTTTTTAAAACTTTTTCTTCGTCTTGTTAGATTTAAATAATATTTTTTTATTTAAACTCCGATCATCTTGTACATTCTCCTATATTGTTCAATGGCCAAATTTCTGGAAGCATGGACTCAGGACCGGTCCTGATGTTTATTAGGCCCAGGACAAAAAAAAAAAAATTGCCCTTCTTTTTTCATAAATGTCCATTTTTTTTAATAAATAAATTGTATTAATAAAGATGAAACTTCCAAAAAGCACATGACAACAAAAATAATATGGTCCAATAACGATTAAAAAGTTAAATCACTTTCTTCACATTCTCCGGTATATCTTCTAGTACATATTCCTTAGATATAGGTCTCCTCCAATGATCTAAAAAAAAATTAAAACACTTTCTTTATATTTTCCAGTAGAAGCCACCTCTAATGACCCAAAAAAGTTCAACCACATTTTTACAGCGATCTTCTAGTACATATTCCTTAGGACCTTGGCTTCCTTCAATGAACTACATAACAAAACAACCAAATCAAACAAATTCTTATCTAAAATAATTTTTTCTTACATTTTTACGGGCAAAATCATCAATTGTTTGATCAACAACGATATTTTTCAAGATATCCTTTTCAATACTTAAGATTGCTAATCCATTTAATCTGTCTTGAGTCATGGTGGTCCGCAAATAAGATTTGATTAATTTTAACTTTGAAAAACTTCTTTCTGCGGATGCCATAGTAACATGTACAGTCAATAAAATTCTATATGCAATAAGAATATTGGGAAACATTTTCATTTTTTTTGCAAACTCCATAATTTTAATGGAATTCCATGGCTTATATACTTCGTATGCTTCACTAGGTAGCATCTCTTGCAATATTTGTGTCACGCCCCAGTCCCAAAAATGCCGAGGGACTAGAGAAGCGTGGCAATGGCCAGCAGCACGCACCGATGGACAACCCAATTTAATGGATCCATCAGGGCATGCTTAAGCTGTAGTCTAGCAGGAAATAGATCCAATGTTACAGGTCACAGACTAATCTAATCTCATCCACAACAGATAATCACAGATTAAATGCCAGAAATAATGGAATAGAATAACTATCAATCTCACTAAATATCTCGGTGAACAATCCGAGATTATGTCTGTTACATCAATGCCAATAGACAGGAAATAAAGGAACTGGAAATAGAAACAGAAATAACTGACTACATACGGCCAATGCTCAGGAGAAGTCCTCTGGTGCGAGCTCGTCTTCAGGTCCTGGTACAGCTCCTGGAAGTGCTCTAGTACGGGGTATCTCTGGATGGATCTCTTCAGCTATACCTGGGGACATAGTCCATTCCAGGTCCTCAGGGGACATAACAAGGTACAGATAATACAAGCCAAAATATAAGCAGTGCAGCAGAATTAAATGAAACAGCAGGGTAAACTATGTAACCAGCTAAGTGATAAATGCAAGTTGAGAGCATCACTAGAACTCAGGCTGAGACCGCTACAAGCTCTGTGTCGGGGAGCCGGTAGCAGTAATAACACGTAAAGGGTCTAGCTCTGCTGGAGAGTCTACGACCTCACACTAATAATATATATATATGAAAACAGCCTGTAGCCTGTGTGTCTCTCCCCACCCAATGTAATCCACGTCTCATGTCCATGACACGCAAGATCATAACTAATGCAGCAGTCATATAATGTCTAGGAATAAACTGTCCATGTCATACCTGTATCCTATGCAGAATCATCGTGAATATCTCAAGAAGATTCTGTCCATGATAGTGTCAAGTGTCCTGGGTTTTGTTGTACTTGATAGGACAAGTACCAAGAGTAAGGGTATCGAATATCCATCTCTAAATAACGTACCCAACACCGCGTACGGTGTTGGCACCCGACTATGATCGGACACTCGGTACGTCACACGTTTCCTAGGTTAAGCAGTTAAAACAAGTTATAACTAAAACAAGGAAATATGCAACAAGACTGTAAAGTTGGCAAGGTATACTTTCCCTCTGATATATAACTAAACCAAGGAATATTTAGCAAAGACTGCAAGTTTTGGCGAGGTACACTTGCTTGTGGTTCCGGCTCTGATTTCGGCTCTGACTTCAGTTGGAATTGCAGGCGGTACTCCGGTTGCTGAAACAAACATCACCATCAGATCCAGAAAATATCAATCAGCTAGAAACGCCTGTCCTTGGGTCCAATTTGGAGACAAGGGCAGAAACGGCAGTTTCGGGTCAAAACGGGTCCACACGCGGGCCCGCTTTGCACCGAAAAACGCGTCAGGGTCAAAGGACTCCAAATTCTCCAAACTTAGTGTCAACAGGTCAGGAACGATGATACGAACCCAACGGAACTTCCAGAATTGGATTCCGATGAGCCGAACACAAAATCGCCAGTCGAGCGGGGCCTGTGGGGCCCACGACACGCGATTTCGTCAACGTTCTCAGAATCGAACCAAACTTGACCCACAGGACCAGCGTATCGCTACGAGTCCGATGGCGCAAGTTTCGTCTCGATCCGACGTGTGTACACAAAGTTAGGGCACGTTCCAGAAAGTACGGATACGGGGCGATGTCCGCGGACACGCGTTGATTCCGGTGTGCACGCACACCCGAATCAGCTTCCACGAAATCCCACACGTCCGTATCGACGAGGCGCACGTATCTGTGAAGACCGCACGCGACCAAGTCGTCCCGTTTGGCGGGACGCACTCAGTTCCGGGGTGAAACAGGGTCTGGTTTTTCCTGTTTTTGGATCGCGGTGTGCGATCGCCACAGGCCGCGATGCCTCGAACAGTTTGTCCGGACACCGAGAGGGTCATACAGGCTTCGCAACGCAATTTGCGGAATCGAAAACGGAGCTACGAGCAAAAAGTTACGCATACCTGAACCGGGCTGAAAAATCGGGAATTCGTCGTGTCCGACTCGACACGGACACTGTGTCCCGTGTCCGTGTCCGACACAGAATAGTAATTAGGGTTAGGTTTAGGGTTTGGGATCCGGCGGAGACGGTCGGCTCTGCGGCGGAGGGCGGCCGGTGCTGAGACGGAGGGGGCCGGCCAGGGCGAGGGCGGCGCGGCGGCCGGAGGCGGCGGCTGCGGCTTGCTGCGGCCTGCTGTTGACGTCGACGGCGATCGACGGAGGAGGAAGGAGGGGGTCGTCGGTCGAGGCTGCGGGCGGCTGAGCTGGGAGGCGGGGAGCGGCGTGCTGGGGTGGCGCGGAGGCGCTGGCAGCGGCGTCGAGCGGGGAGGCGGGGAAGGCGGTCGACGGCGGGTGGCGGACGGAGGGATGGCCGAAGGAGCTGAACGGGGGGGGGAATTTATAGGGAGGAGGAGGGAGAGGGTGGCGCCGGGCAAGGCGGAGGGGCTGGGGGTCGTGGGGACGCGTGGCCGGGCGAGGCGGCGCGCTGAGTGGCGGGCGGAGCGCCGGGCGACGCGGGGGCTGGGGTTCGTGGGTGAAGACGGGTCGGCGGGTCGCGGGTCGGGCGGCGGAGGATCCGACCCGACCCGCTGGGCAGGGTCTGGGCCGGGCGGGGCTGGGCCCGGTTTCGGCCCAATGGGCCGGGCCGGGCTCGGGTTTTAAAAAAAAAATAATAGAAAAATAATAAAAATAATAATAAAATCAGTAATTATTTAATAAAATAATTAATTAAATAATTAAATTTAGGTGCTTTAAAAATAGGTCCGGGGCCCAATAAATTCCAGAAAAATTGCCCTAAGTCCAGTTTTCCATTTTACATCCAAAAATATTATTTTCATAATATTTTAATATCATTTATTATCATTTAAAAATTATTGAATAATTAAAACCCTATTTTTAAATTACAGAAAATTCCTAGAAAATTCCAGAAAATTGTAAAAAATCCAGTTTAAAATTTTGAAAATTCAGGGGGTTTACAATCTACCCCCCTTAAGAGGATTGCGTCCTCGCAATCAAAGAATAACCGGTCAACAGAGATGACGCGGTCGCAAGCATCGTTTGAAAACACATCACAAGAGACTTCAGGGAAATATCGTTTCCCTAAAAATTGAAAGTTTACACTTTCCAGGAAATCTAGTTAAAGCAAAAGTCTACAACTTTTATGAAAACCAGATTGTTATTAACAAGTTGCAATTTACTAGGTTGGGGCTGAGGTCACGAACCAACGGACACGAGCTAAAACAAGACTAGAAACAGATAACTACAGATCACTTACGCGCATTGGCTATTCCACGAGTTGGCGCGTTCTCCACGGTTTTCGCTGGAGCTTGTCCGTGTTCTTGCAGTTGATTCCTCTGCTGCTGTTGAGTCTGCTGGAAGAGTGTTGCCTGGGTTACCAATGGTGGCCTCGGTATTGGTGAAGCTTGCAATGCTGGAGAGGCTGACCGTGGTGCTGGTAACACTTGCTAGTTACCTGTTGGTACTCTGTCTCGACGCTCAGGGCATTCTTTGAATGAATGCTGACTGGATCCGCAAGCTATGCATAATCTCTTCTTTCGTCTGCACTCGTCCTCAGTGTGGCCTCGCCGGTGACAATATGAACAGACAGGTATTGCTGGTGGAGATGCTTCTGGTGGCTGGTGTATGTGAGACTTCCTTGCGATTTTTGCCTGTGGTACTACAGCTGGGGCTGATGAGGCGGGTTGAAGATTCGTCACTGCTTTCTCCCGATGCTGAGGACAATCCTTGGCCAAGTGTTTATTGGTTCCGCAAATCAGGCATAATCCCAACTTACGTCTGCACCCGCTCTCAATGTGGCCTTATTTGTGACAATGTTGACAGGTAGGCAGTTCTTGCGGAGATGCTTCGGGTGGCTGCTGTATATGAGGCTTCTTTGAAGTTTCTTCCTGTGGTGCTCCGGCTGGTGTTGATGTGGCTGGTTGGTGAATCACCACTGGTTTCTCTCGACGTTCTGGGCAATCCCTTACCGAATGCTTCTGGGATCCACAAGATAGACATTGTCCCAGTCTGCGTCGGCATTCTTTAGCGATGTGGCCTACCTTGCCACAGTAGTGACAAGTAGGAAGGAATGAGGCTCCTGATGCTGTTCTGGGTAGTGGATGTATCTGTGGCCGCTTTGCAGCTCTTTCTTGTTGTGATTGGTCCGGTGCTGACGCATACGACCGCTTTTGGCTGGACTCGATCCTTGTGGTGCACTCCACGGGTCTTGCTGCAGTAAGGACGTCCTCGTCGAAGGCGGTTGTATTTGAACTGTTTGGTCTCCGTGACTCCGAGCTAGTTCTATCGATGGAGTTCTCCGTTTGGTTTTGTTGAGCTTCTTGTTGCACCCTTTGATAGGCTTGCATCATTATGTAGAACATGCGGAACATCTGCTGTTCGTCCATAGGCGGTCCCAGTGGGAAGGAAGGCATCGGTGGAGTAGGCTGCGTTGAGGGTGGAACGCTATCTTGATGGATTATTGAGGCAGGCTGACTTGCTTGACTGCCTTGTGATGATTGGCCTTCACCGACTGGTATCACATCGTCTTCTTGGGTAACCACAACGGGTTGTGGTGTTTCTTCATGAGCCTCGTTGCTGGCTTGTGGGTTCATTTCCCTGTATCAAATACAAACGATAAGAGGCGCACAGGAATTAAGGCAGGATGCAAGTCAATAAATTAATTCGAATAGAGATCAAGAACGATTCAAGCAAGTTGATGAGATCCTAAAAACTTATCCTATTCTTTATTGCAGGCCTGTTCGGTCCCTAAGTTGAAACCGAACAATTTAGTCGAAGACCTGCATGGGCCACCACAAAAACCATGTCACGCCCCAGTCCCAAAAATACCGAGGGACTAGAGAAGCGTGGCAATGGCCAGCAGCACGCACCGATGGACAACCCAATTTAATGGATCCATCAGGGCATGCTTAAGCTGTAGTCTAGCAGGAAATAGATCCAATGTTACAGGTCACAGACTAATCTAATCTCATCCACAACAGATAATCACAGATTAAATGCCAGAAATAATGGAATAGAATAACTATCAATCTCACTAAATATCTCGGTGAACAATCCGAGATTATGTCTGTTACATCAATGTCAATAGACAGAAAATAAAGGAACTGGAAATAGAAACAGAAATAACTGACTACATACGGCCAATGCTCAGGAGAAGTCCTCTGGTGCGAGCTCGTCTTCAGGTCCTGGTACAGCTCCTGGAAGTGCTCTGGTACGGGGTATCTCTGGATGGATCTCTTCAGCTATACCTGGGGACATAGTCCATTCCAGGTCCTCAGGGGACATAACAAGGTACAGATAATACAAGCCAAAATATAAGCAGTGCAGCAGAATTAAATGAAACAGCAGGGTAAACTATGTAACCAGCTAAGTGATAAATGCAAGTTGAGAGCATCACTAGAACTCAGGCTGAGACCGCTACAAGCTCTGTGTCGGGGAGCCGGTAGCAGTAATAACACGTAAAGGGTCTAGCTCTGCTGGAGAGTCTACGACCTCACACTAATAATATATATATATGAAAACAGCCTGTAGCTTGTGTGTCTCTCCCCACCCAATGTAATCCACGTCTCATGTCCATGACACGCAAGATCATAACTAATGCAGCAGTCATATAATGTCTAGGAATAAACTGTCCATGTCATACCTGTATCCTATGCAGAATCATCGTGAATATCTCAAGAAGATTCTGTCCATGATAGTGTCAAGTGTCCTGGATTTTGTTGTACTTGATAGGACAAGTACCAAGAGTAAGGGTATCGAATATCCATCTCTAAATGACGTACCCAACACCGCGTACGGTGTTGGCACCCGACTATGATCGGACACTCGGTACGTCACACGTTTCCTAGGTTAAGCAGTTAAAACAAGTTATAACTAAAACAAGGAAATATGCAACAAGACTGTAAAGTTGGCAAGGTATACATGCCCTCTGATATATAACTAAACCAAGGAATATTTAGCAAAGACTGCAAGTTTTGGCGAGGTACACTTGCCTGTGGTTCCGGCTCTGATTTCGGCTCTGACTTCAGTTGGAATTGCAGGCGGTACTCCGGTTGCTGAAACAAATATCACCATCAGATCCAGAAAATATCAATCAGCTAGAAACGCCTGTCCTTGGGTCCAATTTGGAGACAAGGGCAGAAACGGCAGTTTCAGGTCAAAACGGGTCCACATGCGGGCCCGCTTTGCACCGAAAAATGCGTCAGGGTCAAAGGTCTCCAAATTCCCCAAACTTAGTGTCAACAGGTCAGGAACGATGATACGAACCCAACGGAACTTCCAGAATTGGATTCCGATGAGCCGAACACAAAATCGCCAGTCGAGCGGGGCCTGTGGGGCCCACGACACGCGATTTCGTCAACGTTCTCAGAATCGAACCAAACTTGACCCACAGGACCAGCGTATCGCTACGAGTCCGATGGCGCAAGTTTCGTCTCGATCCGACGTGTGTACACAAAGTTAGGGCACGTTCCAGAAAGTACGGATATGGGGCGATGTCCGCGGACACGCGTTGATTCCGGTGTGCACGCACACCCGAATCAGCTTCCACGAAATCCCACACGTCCGTATCGACGAGGCGCACGTATCTGTGAAGACCGCACGCGACCAAGTCGTCCCGTTTGGCGGGACGCACTCAGTTCCGGGGTGAAACAGGGTCTGGTTTTTCCTGTTTTTGGATCGCGGTGTGCGATCGCCACAGGCCGCGATGCCTCGAACAGTTTGTCCGAACACCGAGAGGGTCATACAGGCTTCGCAACGCAATTTGCGGAATCGAAAACGGAGCTACGAGCAAAAAGTTACGCATACCTGAACCGGGCTAAAAAATCGAGAATTCGTCGTGTCCGACTCGACACGGACACTGTGTCCCGTGTCCGTGTCCGACACAGAATAGTAATTAGGGTTAGGTTTAGGGTTTGGGATCCGGCGGAGACGGTCGGCTCTGCGGCGGAGGGCGGCCGGTGCTGAGACGGAGGGGGCCGGCCAGGGCGAGGGCGGCGCGGCGGCCGGAGGCGGCGGCTGCGGCTTGCTGCGGCCTGCTGTTGACGTCGACGGCGATCGACGGAGGAGGAAGGAGGGGGTCGTCGGTCGAGGCTGCGGGCGGCTGAGCTGGGAGGCGGGGAGCGGCGTGCTGGGGTGGCGCGGAGGCGCTGGCAGCGGCGTCGAGCGGGGAGGCGGGGAAGGCGGTCGACGGCGGGTGGCGGACGGAGGGATGGCCGAAGGAGCTGAACGGGGGGGAATTTATAGGGAGGAGGAGGGAGAGGGTGGCGCCGGGCAAGGCGGAGGGGCTGGGGGTCGTGGGGACGCGGGCGGGACGCGTGGCCGGGCGAGGCGGCGCGCTGAGCGGCGGGCGGAGCGCCGGGCGACGCGGGGGCTGGGGTTCGTGGGTGAAGACGGGTCGGCGGGTCGCGGGTCGGGCGGCGGAGGATCCGACCCGACCCGCTGGGCAGGGTCTGGGCCGGGCGGGGCTGGGTCCGGTTTCGGACCAATGGGCCGGGCCGGGCTCAGATTTTAAAAAAATAATAATAGAAAAATAATAAAAATAATAATAAAATCAGTAATTATTTAATAAAATAATTAATTAAATAATTACATTTAGGTGCTTTAAAAATAGGTCCGGGGCCCAATAAATTCCAGAAAAATTGCCCTAAGTCCAGTTTTCCATTTTACATCCAAAAATATTATTTTCATAATATTTTAATATCATTTATTATCATTTAAAAATCATTGAATAATTAAAACCCTATTTTTAAATTACAGAAAATTTCCAGAAAATTCCAGAAAATTGTGAAAAATCCAGTTTAAAATTTTGAAAATTCAGGGGGTTTACAACTTGTAATTCAGAAAGTAAGTACATTGCATCAATATCAGACACGTTACCAGGTTTCAAAGATATTTCAAGATTCAAACAAGAATTTTTCATTTCATCATCATCCAATGAAAGTATTAGATGCATCAAATAAGAATCCAAAAATACATTCAAAATTTTTCATTTGTTCAAATCTGCTATTTAACTAAGAAAGAGCCATATCAACTAAAAAAAGAAAGTAATCAGTTCTAAAGGTTTCTTGAGCAAATTGTTGTTCTCTTTCCGTATTTGGAATCTCATCAAAATGTTTCTTTCTAGAAACTCTGCGCTTAATTGAAAAAATGGACTCAATTTTCAATTCAGATGCAATTTCTTTAGCATCAATAATGGCAGAAGTACAACCGCTTTCTCTATATTTTTCAAACCATGAAATTAATCCTTCTAAGTTTTTAACAGCAACATCAAAGCATATTTTCAGATTGCAAGATTTTGCTAATTAAATTTATCTTGTATAAAATTTCATGCCAAATAACCAAACTTAAAATAAAGTCAAAACTTGAAAACTCACCCGAGACTAACTTTTCAGCTTCCCAACTTACTTTGGAATCATCAGCAACTTCAATTAATTTTTTTAAAGCTAGTTTTATTTGAGGAGCTTGGATTTCTATTGCTTTAACACTTTCAATATGGCTCTCACAACGTGTGGCAGACAATGATTTCAAAGTTAAGTGATCAACATATTCAAGATGCAGATTTCATCTCTTTGTTGAATTAGAAAACACATTATAAATGGTTTGACAAGCTCCAAAGAAAGATTTTCCTTTTAAACAAGAATTGGTCATATCACAAAGTACTAAATTCAAACAATGACAGGCACATGGCATATAAAAAGCTCTAGAATTTATATCCAACAATCTTTTATGAACTCCTTGGTGCTTTCCTTTTATGTTAGACCCATTATCATATCCTTGCCCTCTCACATTATCAATATCAAGATCAAGAGAGTGTAGAGTAGATTGTAATTCATTAAAAAGTCCCAATCCAGAAGTATCTTGCACATTTAGAAACTCTAAGAAATATTCTTCTATTTTTATGGGGTATTGTTCACATCTACACATCTTAAAATTAAAGTCATTTGTTCTTGATGACTTGCATCAGGAGTGCAATCAAGAATCACCGAAAAATATTTTGCTTCTTTAATTTTTTGAATGACTACACTCTTAACACTTGATGCCAATGTAAGTATCAACTCATTTTGAATTTTATGACTAAGATAGTGATAATGAACACTTTTATCTTGAATGAGTCGAAAATGTTGCATCATTATCGGATCAAACTCTGCTATTGTTTCAAGAAAACCTAAGAAGTTCCCATTCGATACGTCATATATTTTTTTATTTGTTCCACGAAATGACAAATTTTTCATTGCAAGTCTTTTCACAACAACAATTAATCTCACCATAACTTGTTTCCAATGATCAGTATCTTTTTTTATTTGTTTCTGTAATTCTTTATCAATCGTTTGATTTGTATTCAATCTGATTCGTAGCTCAACCTAACTTTAAGGTTAATGAGGTGTTCACGGCTGTTTTCATGTTCTTTAAGTTTATCACCTAGATGTTTCCAATCACTAACACTTTCATCTGCTAAATGACTTCTAGTGTGAATTCTCCTTACCACTTTATAATAGAAACAAAATACTCTATCAAGTTCTTTTGAATAAACCAACCACTTTCTATCAGAAACTTATCTATTTGCTAGTTTTCGATTATAATAAAAAAAAATGGTCTCTTTTGATTACCTTTAGCATAAATATAATTGGCTTCTCTAACAGGTCCTTTTTTTCACCAATAAGTCTCTCAATTTTGCATCTAAACTATCCCACACTCTTGGATCAAAAATATTCAAAGTCATTTTAGCTTCTGACGAATCAAGCACATTGATATTTTTATCATTTTCAATTTGCCCATTTTCGGAAACAATTTTAGGTTTTTTACTATTGATTTGCTCAATTCCATTTCCACTTAGATTTAGATTTTCTAAATTTATCTCATTCTCATTATGTACAAATTCATCAGAATGAATTTGCTGTTCATATTCACTAACCAATTCTTCAACAAGATTTTCATAAGAATCATTTGTTTTCTTCGTATATTTATCTAGGAAATTTTTTTGGCTTTTAATAACCTCTTCTATCAATTTTTTTTCTTTTTCTTTTCTGACTTCCAGAGGCTTATTTTCTAGGAAACATAATTATAGTTAAGAAATAAGGCAATACATTAACATTAAAAAACCATGAGAATAAATTAGTGTGTTCGTCCCTGTACAAGAAGACAAGTAGAAAACCAAAGGCTTTTTCTTTTTTGACTTCCAGTGACTTGTTTCCAAAGGCTTTCTTCAATTCTCACTGTACAAGAAGACAACCAAGATAATAAAAAAAAAATTGGTTCAACTTTATATATCAGAAACATAAAAGCTAAGAACTAAGAAGACTGTTTCAAATGACCAAAAACAAGAACATATGACCGAAAAAATGAACAAACTTAATATCTCAGAAACTTTATATCTCAAAAAAAAATTAACAACTTTATATCTTTCAATAGCCGAGTTCCTTTTTCTAGCAGCAAACATGAGCTATAAAACTTGACAATATTATATAACCTGAGAAATTTTTAACAACATGTTAGTTCACTAATGTATTGTCTATTAGATATGAAAATCCCCAGTTCAACACAGTTGTTGAAGAAAATTCATTCACAAGAACCATTTAAATCCTATTCCTAGCAACATTTATACATAGTTTTAACGGTATTTACACAATAATTCCACTTTTGAAGCATGGAAAAAGAACTTCAAACTTGATTAAGATAATAAAAAAATTCTGGGAGTGAATTAAGTACCTTCAGCAGCCAAACAACAACCGTACAAAATAAATCAGCAATAATATAGTTGCAAAACTCATGTAGTATGCAGAGTATTATGGTGAGGGTATTGATACTTTTACAAAGTCATTTTGCAGTGATAAGTGATGAACATATGACAGAACATGTTTCAAATGACCGAAAAAAAATTAGAGAAGAAAAATTAGGATTATTTTTTGATAAATGAACACAAAATTCAGACATACCTTGCAGATTGATTCTCAAAACTGCAGATAGTCAAATTGAAAATTTTCAATTTGTTCTGTTTTTTTCTTCACCAACAAGTAACAACCGTAGAAAACGAAAGACCTAAAAAAGAGGAAAGAAGATATCACAAAAGAGGGAGAGGTTCAGAGAGATGAGAAAGATGAAACTATGTATGAATATAAATATATGCAAAGATAAGAAGAGGAATCGATTCTCTTTTCTCTATAAAGAACATAATTAATTACCTGTTGATTCTTTTTCTCCCTCCCTCAACCAGACGGTTCTTCTTCCCTAGGAAGAAATGAGGGTTCGTTTCTTCTTCCCAGGAAGAAACAACAAACAACCTTAGTTTTTTTTGAGATGGCAAACATGCTACATCCTTAGTTAATATCCAACGTATTACCCTTCTTTAATTGGGCCATAAACTGCGGCCTACTACAAGTCTACAACTATAACAAACAAAAAATAACTGGTGCCCCCCATTCAGTTTGGGCCCTGGGCAGTGGCCCAGACTGCCCTGCGCCAGGGCCGGGCCTGGATGGGATAACCCTACTTTGCAACTAATTGCATAGAACACTCCTATGTTTTATATTTTCTATAGAAAGTTATAACATTAACTATCCCTATGTTTAATTTTTTTTTTCTAAAGGAGAGGGATAACATAGAGATAGTTAATGTAAATAACCCTTAAAACTATTATTTTTACTCATTTTGAACTAAAATGCGTTGGGAACATCATGGGCCTCCAACTGAGCTCTTATAGCCATATTGTTGGGACAAATATCACGGCCCTCAAATTGAGTATTAACTGTTCTACAAAATGAGCTCCTATCTTTTGAATGTCTAATCTAGAAATTGGGATGAGCCTCACTATTGATTTACGATTGATGCTCTTACAAGATCCTATTTCACTTCCAATGAACCTTAAGATGACTTTGTCTTTTAAAAAATCCTAGAGTAACTTGAGTTACTAATTTTTAAAATTCGGCAATGAAAAATTGTTAGATTACATCTAGCATCTCAAACTCTTGATTTTTTTAAGGACCTAAGCAGAAATAGTAGGTATACTTTCAAGAAACTATACAGAAAAATAAATTCATATGTCATAACCATATTGTAAATTCTTATTTTGAGTTCCTATCTGAATTTCTGTAATCGAAGTGTTGTATGTTCACCTCTTCGCCATCTCACGGCGGTTTGGTTCTTATGAAGAGACTTGGTCGAAATTTCAATAGTAGTCTAACGACAAGCACATATTACAAAGCACATATTACAATAGGGAGAGGGGTACGGAAGGGAGCGAACGATCTGTCAGCTAGCCAGAGAGGGTTACCCTCAAGGTGACCCGAACAATCTTTCCCACATTAGTATCCATCAATCAAATAAAATGGATCATCATGTTATCATGATAAGATGCAATCAAGAATTTCATTATACCCCTTCCTAGTAAAAGTAAAATCATTCTATTTTGTATGGTATCCAATCAAAGACTGGCGCAAACTTGTGGTGTCAGTTTCATTTGTGGGTTCGTTCTCTTAGGTACCTTCTGTTGATGTGGAGGACAACGCGTCGATCTGAAGGAAGAGGAGCCGTTACGAGAACAAAGAATAGAACTTGGCAAGAATGAACTCGCTCCGAGGGACCGTAGAACGGATGGCACCTTCTAAACAACTCGGTAGAAGAGAAGGGCCTATGTATTTGCATAACCCCTGCGGATTTGACCCTACCTACACCCGGAGCCAATCCCCTATGGTGATAACACAATGAATTTTAGACAGCATGATCTACCAAGTCTCTGTTTTTTTTTTTTCTTAGAGGCAAAAAATTATGTACCTTCACCTTACAAGAGGCAAGGGTCCGAATATTTATTGCTTAATAGGTATCCTACGTTTACTTGCCTTTGGTTTCATACTGTGTCATATTGTTATATACCAACTGCTCCTATAGTGTTTTATATAGAAACTGCTCATATTATCACGGTTACACAGCATGAGCTTGACGTTGAAACTTATTCCCTCCATTATTTGGATGCCAAAAAAAAGAAAAGAAAAATGATTTCCGTAAAAAAGAAAATGAGGAGAAAAATGGTTTCTCACCCATCCAAAGATTTACTTTCCCATCCTAAGTATTCACTTTTTCTTCCAATTTTCTTGTCCTGAAAAAAATTTGAAAAAATTTATAATTATTCAAAGAAAAGAAAAGAATCAAAAATTTGATTTCCTTTCCTCGAACCAAAGATCAATCGTAATTGGGGCAGCTATGGTTCATAAGATACCAAATGCAACTTATTTGGAAATTTTCAGATGAAGTTATGGCACCAACACGGTTATGAATACAACCAAAAGCTTATTTATAAATATTTAATACATCATATGCATGTTTTTGGTAGTAAATATTTTCCAAGGAGTTGCATAAATGATTCGATGTAACTAAAAGTAAGTTTCTTGCATCTCAATTGCGTTTGACACAATCACCGCCGTATCAAATAAATTCCAATCATGGTTCTCTTTGGAGCCTAAACATTGGTGAAGGACGAACCATATCCAGCATGAGTGTAACAAGTATCATGTCTGATACATATAGGATATGGATACGGACACAGTTCTCCAAAGGAGTATCCGTGCAACTAAGTTTCATGTCCAACCAAACACAGCTTATCAATGTCGCTTTCTTTCATATGACTCGTGTATGCTTCTCTTTTCTAATTATCTCTAATATGAATATGATGATTTATGATTCATAATCCAATCCAACCTACTAATAATAACTCTGAAACAAAGCCATCCTAACTCAAAATAAACCTAAGCAGATATTGTTACCGAAAATTGCAAACGCAGATTTCTGGCCCATCCAACTTTGACAAGGGTACGCCTGTTTAGAATAGGTGAAGCTTCCCCTACAAATGGAAGACATTGGTATAAAGAAAAGACTGAACACTTCAGTACCAAAAGATGTTGGTTGTCAAATTCTATTGGCATGGAATTAGAAGCATTCTCAGATAAATCACATCTTCGACTCGTTAGGAAACCTTTGTTTTCATAGTAAGGTCCTTCAAGTTAGAAACCCTAGTAAATTAGTCATACCTGGTCATGGTTGACAATTACCCATGAGTAACTATGGCCTTCACACCTTTCACCATAGAACTAAGCACATTCTACTTTGGACGGTGCTCGCAAGAGGATACAAGATGCATGCAAGATCGACCTGCGAAGAATGGCAGTGCAGTGACAGTATATCGTGATATAGTTTATAAAATAATCAGGCTGATTGTTCAATAAGATGAAGCATAAGTAGCGAAGATATGAAGTATACCTCTACATAGCTACTGCAAGCAAATCTCCAGCAAGTCATTATTACCAACAATTTTGTTTAGCATCCCAAAAATTTATATTCATATCATCACCAAATTAAATTCAATCTATTGTCTAATAGCTTCATAAATATTCTATAAAAACCCTTATGCATTGAGATTTTTCCCTTCTTTTTTGATCTTGGATCTGCTACGGAACCTTGGATTCCTAGGTTACAATAAGAGGATGGAATTAGGATATGAAGTTCAAGAGAACAGAAGCTTTAGCAACAAGGGGAGATAGACTAAGAGAAGATTGGAGAAAGAGATGGATACGAATACAGAAGTAGAGAACAAATTGTTAACTTCAAATTTGCAAAAGCGTGCTTGATATTTCTGATTATTTGGGTCTTTTTTGGTCTATATCTAATTGGCTTTCTAGTTTCTAGGTTCTGCTGGAAACTCTTTGAGAAAAGAGGTATTTCATATTACAATAACCATAGTGAAAATCAATACAGATTTGGAGACCCTTTGCGAAGATCACCCTTCCTTTGTATTCTCCATCTTCAACACTCCTCTTGTCAGTCAGCCCTCTATATCTTTGTCGGCTGAATTCCCTTCTTCAGGTCCCTTCTTCATATCCAAAAAAGTGTAATGGCTCGAGGTCGAAGAACCCTTCCACTCACTTTTAGTGGAATACGAGAGAGGAAAAAAAATAAGAAGTTCCAAAAGGCCTAGCTTGCACGCTCCTACACTTCGGCAGCTAGGAACTAACACGCTTTAGAAGCTACATCCAGTATCTGCATTCACCCCGCTCAAGCTAACCTGAGCATATCACAAGCAAAACCCTATATTTCTTCCAGAGAAACTCTTTCTAGATGCTCTGGGTCTCCTCCACTTCTCCTCCACTTCCATGGCATTTTTTGGCTTACTACTAAGGCAAATCAGGGTTATCAGAGCTACTGGGTGAGCTAGGTGTTTCCCGGAGTCCACAGAGTTATTGGCAATGAAGCAATCTTCATCAACTTCTTAAAATTTTCCAGAGACGAGTTTCCCAAGTCAACCCTAATCTTTAGATTCTAAAATTGGATATCTTTGGAAAAGTTCGATAGATCAATACTTTTATTTCATACCTAATTGAGTTTCTTGATTAGGACAACCCAAGGATTTGATTTCAATTTAAGAATCTTTGTGCTGAACTCGATGAAGCCATAAAACCATAAGAGGCATCTGATTTTGCTAGATTCTCTAAGGGTGAATGTCGTGAATTATATGAAGCTTAGATTGCTCCAGTAATAGACATCTGAATATATTTTAGTCAATTGTCTACTGGAGCTTTCTCAACTTTATATGGTGTTCAACAGTTGAAACTGCTGATGGAAAATTATCGGATGGCAGTGACCACTCTCAAGGACAATGGTAGTTATTGTTTGCAATACAATATTCTATACTCAAAACCTTAAAACAGTGACACACCAAAATTCATGCCCTGTCGGACACACACCAAGGACGCTCCGAAATACACTAGGACATATACCAATCCGTGTCTAAAACATGTCATGTTGAGGTCAAGTCGAGAAAATATACTCAAGTTAAAGGAATATTAAATTCTATTTCAATCGTAATCATCAATATTGACTCACAGGTAGATCAAAATCACTTTCAATCTCATACTTACTATAATATGTATTCATCTATATGGAAACTGAGTTACTGCGTGTTCTTAAATAGCTCTCGCGGTCTCAATTGAGACTCTTTTTGCACTCGTAAGCAGCAGCAGCCCACATCCTCTTGAGGTCTTTTCCACTCCAATGCTGATAGTATGATTAATTATAGCTTTGCAAGTCACCACCAACCCAGCTCTCTCTACAGCCTCCGCCTCCTCCATCCAGGCCTCCCTATCGATCTCCAAGCCTTCCCTCTGCAACGACCTTATACCCCTATCGATGACCTCCCCAGCCGAAACAGTGTTCCCATTAGCCTCTTTGAGCAGCCGCTATCCAGATTGCAGGCTACTTTGACTTTGACAGATTACCTCGCTCTATCAAGCATTTCCTTGGCCTGCTCGTACGTCTCCAACCTAGTGAGAGCGGGCCACAGCTCAACATGGAGCAGGCAGCACTTGATTGCCCTGGGCAGCAGGAGCCTAGCTCCTCGTCCACTAGCTCGACAACGGCCTTGAGAGCCCAACCGAGTCCAGAACATGCCCGATCCCCCTCCTCGGGACCCTGCTCCAGTCAATATCGTCGCTCTCCAGCTTGATACGGGCACGGATAGTCCACCCAAGGAGTATTCGTGCAACATAGAATGACAGTCTATTATGATAGTTTACAATAACAAGGCTGATTTACTCGATCAGAAAAGCGTGGGTAGCAAACACACAAGAAAGTATACCTCTACATAGCACCATGATGCAACATGATCTCCAAAGTCATTACCAACGGTTTTGTTTAGCATCCCAAAAATCTAATCATATTGTTACAAAATACAGTTCGCTCTGTTGTCTAATATCTTCATGAGCATTCTCTAAAATTCTTTATGCTTTTTTTTCCCTTTTTGAGACTGTACCTGTTATGGAACCTTGGCTGCTTGGCAACAGTAAGAGAATGAAATAGGGGATGGAATTCAACAAAATAGAAGCTTTAGCAACTAGGGGGGAGAGAGAGAATAAGAGGATTGGAGAAAAGAGAGGGATATTTCTAATTATTTGGGTCTCATAATCCTATTGGCATTCTGGGTTCTCTGCTGGAAAGACCCTTTCAAAAGAGCGGTATTTTCTTATGGGAAAGAGCTAGATTTCAAGACCCTTTGGGAAGGTCACCCTCTTATTCTCCATATTGAACAACCCACTTCTCAGACCTCCCTACCTCGTTGTCTTCTCCACCTCTCTTCTCCACTTGCATCTCATTTTTAACTTTCTACGAAGTTGAGAGGAGCTAAATGTTTTCCACAGTTTGATTTATTGGCAACGAAGTTATCTCCAAAGTTTCTTAAGGTTTTTCTAGAGAGGGGTTTTCTTGTCAACCCTAACCTTTATATTCTAAAATTGATCTCTTAATGGCCTATTTCTATTGCTATTTTTCTTTGGATGTCCTTGTATTAGAAAATAGGGCGAGCTATTGATAGATCAATGATTTGGTTTTATCTAATTTGAGTTTCTCGGTTAGGAGTCTCAGGACTATACAAGGATTTGATTTCAAGTTTAAGACTCTTTGTGCAAATGTTAACCATGAGGCGTCTGATTTTGCTAAATTCTCTAATGGTGAATCATATAAGCTTTAGATTTCTCCAGTAATAACCAAATGAATATATTTAGTCACTATCTATTGGAGTTTTTTCAAGTTTATATGGTGTAGCTGACACTGGTCACTGGTGATGATATCCATGACAACTCTTAACTATGATGGTAGTTATTGTTTAGCATTATAAATGTTCCAACATTTACACACTGTAGAGTATATGACAAATGGAAGAAATGTTGGAATGTAGGACTCGAAAGAGAAATTACACTCAAAGGTTAAGATTAGATTCTATTAGGATTACCCCCCAATACATCATGATCGTCAGTATTTGAATCACAGGTCAATCAACATCACTTTCCATCTCATACTAATTATAATATGGTGGTCCCTCACAGCCTTATTTTCAACAACACTATGTATAAAACTCAAGCAAGCAAGCAAAGCATATTCATCTCTATTGAAACTCAGTTACTGCATGGCAAGTCCACGAATGCAAGATGAAGATACTCCTTATGCATCATATATCTCATCGTTCCCTCTCATATTTCTTCCTACCATCAACAATCATTACATAGTTCTGCAATCCTCGTAGATATCAGTTACACACAAAAAAGTTTAGCCTAATATATGCAGCTTTGCATGCTGATGATTATTAAATATCAAGAATAAACTGATTCGCTGATACTGCAATACAAGTTAGAAGTTTAATATTAAAATACAGTTCAATGGTGGAAAGCAACTCAACATAAAGAAATTTCATTGGTTCACATCAACAGAAGTTTGTATCATGAATTGCAGAGGCAGTGTATGATTACAAGGTACAGCGCAATAGAAGTTTGTATTCTTGACTACTTCATCAGTAGCATGAGTGCACAAGAGGCAAGAAAGATGGCCACATAAATGTAGTAGTAAAGATGACCCAAGCAAGAATTGCTCAAGCTTAATTTATTTTTAAACCAGCCTCCAATAAGTCGAGCTTTACATAGCTTGGAATGTCACATTGTTTCACAGGCACAGTTCAGCTTAATTAGGCCATTCCTAGTTAACAAACAAATGTTTGAACTTGACCTGTTTAAGCTTGCTCCTAATATAGGAAACTGCACTAGGTGCAGTATTTAAGAGCACCTCTCTGAAATAAGAAGCCAATTTGATACTTAACTAGAAGTACAATACAAACACAATAAGTAATAATATGACATTATCACCAACCCTAAATATGACAAGTTAAGAACAGCTTTAACTTGAGCAGTCATAAATGCATTAGTTGACTATCTAACTTCAATAAAATGCATGAAAAACTGCCTCCAACAAATTCACAAACACAAAAAAAGAGAGGAAAGTACACCACCACAAACTATCGTCTTCCATGAAACTGATAATTCAAGCCAAAGATGAAATATTCAAGCCTAAGAACAATAAATTCAAGCCGAACTAAAGAAAACAAATTTATAATAGAAAAGTACCAGACCTTGTAAGGTGGAGAAAGTTGAATGCACTCTAAGCATTAATACCATCAGCAACAACAGGATTTTCTTCTTTCCCAAGAGCAGCAACGACTTTCTTAAGAATGGCTTCAACAGGCAGGTGAGAGTTCTCTACAGCTTTCGAAATCGATGTCCATCTCTCCCCATGCTTAGGCTCTGCAGCAATGCATCTCTTCAGGACATCCTTCTGGTTTTCCTCGGGCCCATGCTGAACCTCAAACTTGTAGTACAAGGCCCAGAAATCGCCAATATCAGGGGCAAGAGTTACTGCTCTATTGAACCAGCTCCTCGCCTTGTCCACCTTCCTGTCCTGCCAGAAAAGTTTTGCGACGGCCGCAATGACATGAGGATCATGACCACACTTTTTAATAGCATCAGTACTCTTTCTTTTCCTCTGAGCCCTCGGAACCATCTCGATGGAAGCAGCCCACAGAATCCCACTGTACGGGCATTCCTGCAATGCCTTAGCCATGAGTGAGTCTGCTTCCTTGGTGTTTCCGTGCCTAGATTCGGCACGTATAGCTGCAAGCCATAGCTCAGGATTCTTTTTCCTTGCCAAAGTATATGCTACACGAGCTCTGCTCAAGCCACTCATACTTTCTTCCAAATTTGCCTGGGAAAGCAAAAGAGGAATGCAACCAGGGCAGTTCTTCAAACCCAACTCATAAGCTTCTTTCGCCTGTTCTCGACGACCCAACCGGTCCTCCATCTGGCCGAGCATCAACCACAGCTTAAAGAAAGAAGGGAAGAGCTTCAGCCCTTCATCCAGCAACCTCCTCTCCTCTTCAGTGTTCTTCAGTTCCCTCTCGACAATAACAGACTTCATCCACACCCTTTCCGTTCCCCCCCTCTGCCGAGCTTTAGCCAGAAGCATCCTTGCCCTCTCTTGCTCACGGTTCTCAAACTCGAGCTTGAATGCTGCCAGCCAGATCTCCTCGGAGTTTGGAATGGCATCATAAGCTTCCTTAAGAATTGCTCGTGCAGCATGCACATCTCCAGCAAGCCACTTCTCTTTTGCACCCATCAGCCATAGAACCTCAGCCTGTGGCCTATAAGTAACCGCTTTCCTTAAAAGCTCATCAAGAGATTCCCTAGTCCCATGGCTCTTCTCGAGCTGAGCTGCCTTTAGCCAAATGCTTTTCTTAGTGAAGAAAACCTTGAGTGTGTGTTCATAAATTGCTCTTGCAGTCTCGATCGAGCCTCTCTTCTTGCACTCCTCAGCGTCAGCAACCCACGTCCTCTTGCGATCTTCCTCCTCCACTCCAATACCAATAGTGTGATCAATTATCGCTTTGCAAGTCGCCACTGACCCAGCTCTCTCTGCAGTCTCTGCCTCCTTCATCCAGGTCTCTCTATCGATGTCCACACCTTCTCTCTGTAACGATCTTATACCCCTATCGATGACCATGCCAACCGACCCAGTGTTTCCATTGGCCTCTTCAAGCTTCGCAGCTGTTATCCAAATTGTAGGCTCCTTGGGCAGCTTCTTTCTCGCTTTATTAAGCTCCTTCTTGGCCTGCTCATAAGTTTCCAATCTAGCAAGAGCCAGCCACAACTCGACATGATACGGGCAGTCCTTGACCGCCATGCGGAGCAAAATACGCGCATCCTCCTCATTCGCCTGCAGCTCAACAACAGCCTTCCAAAGCCTAACTGAGCCTGGAATAAGATCAAGCCCCCTCCTCAGGACCCTGCTGCGGTCCATATCATTACTCTCCAAATTGGCAGCCTGCATCCTGAGCTTCACGGATTTCGGTATGGCCCTGACTCCTCTTGCAATCACATCCTTAGCCTCATCCGGGTTCACCAGCCGACAAGCTTCGAGCCACACATCCTCACTCTTGGGGCACTCATCACACCCTTTCAGAATCAACTGCCTCGCGGCAGCGACCTTACCCGCAACCTCCTCCAACCTTGCAGCGGCGATCCAACCTGGCGGGTGCTTTGGATTCGTCTGTGTCACCGACTTAAGCAGAAGCCGTGCTTTCTTAATATCAGAAATCTCAGCATCGCTAGTGATCTTCATACAATTAAGATCGGTCAGATACCCCTTCGGATCAACAACAGTCAGTCCCGAGACCGAATCCGACAACCTATCGAGCTTCAACGAGAGCACGGTCCCCCTCCCTTCTCCGACCGCAGTCAGATCCGTGACGGGAGTCTGCGACCACGGCGTCTCCATACCGCCCGCGGCCCGGCTCTTCGGATCCAGCGCCGTAACGTGCTCCTGCTCCTGCCTCGCCTTCTCGAGCAGCGTGTCCGACACCGGAACGAAGCTCTGGAACCTCTTCTTCTTGTTCCTCAACGTATAGTCCCCGATCTCCGGAATACTGTCCCACTGCTCAGCGTTCATTTCTGCGAGCTTCCGCTTGAGGTCCGCAAACTGTTCCGTAATTTTCGGGTTCGAGGCGCGGTACTTCTCGATCTCCTGCTTCAGCCTCGCCTCCCGGCGGTCCTTGCGCCGGGAGTCCATCCTCTTGTCGATGCTCTCCCACACGGCGTCGGCCTCCCTGTCGTCCTTGTCGTACTCGGCGGAGGCGAAGAGGCCGACGTCGTTGCCCTCGAACTCGTCGAACTTCTGGTTCTCGTCGTAGAACTTGTCCTCCGCATCGGCGTCCTCTTCCTCGTTCTTGGCGGCGGCGCCGCGTCCGACGGGGGCGGGAGGGGCGCCGATGGGGGACGGGCCGCCGGCGGCGGCGTTGTGGTCGGGGAGGTCGGGGGCGGAACGGGCGGGACCGATGTCGGAGCGGGTGGTGAAGCCAGTGGCGCCTCGGCCGAGACCGGCGACGTAGTTGGGAGGGGGCTTGGAGTTGAGGAAGTCGTAGCGCGGGGCGCGGGGGACGGGAGGGTGGACCGGGGTCGGGGGCTGGGAAGTGGTGCCGCCGCCACGGAAGGGGAGGTGGAGGGTTAGGGTTGAGTTCGCGGTGACGGAGAGGGAGGAGAGGAGGGTGTAGTCACCGCCGGCGAGGAGACGGCCGGAGTGGAGGAAGCTGCAGCGGAGTGGGAGGCGGAGACGGTGGCGGAGGGAGAGGAGGGAGGTGGATCGTGGGTTGAGATCTAGGGTTAGGGTTTTCCCATCTAGGGTTTGGACGAAAATCATGGCTTCGGTTTGTGGGATGTGCGGAGAGGTGAGGAAAGGGGTGAATTTTGACCATATTGGGGATTTGAGAGGCGGTTGGGCAATACTCGGGTTTAATTGGAGTTTGAGTTCTATAAGGCCAAATATATAGGCACTACCCCAAAAAACTTACTTAGGCTAATCTAATTATTATTATTATTATTTTATTTTTTTACATATTTGTCATCAAAAAATTGTTTCAGACATTTCAATTTTTTTTTTCAGAACTATCATAATGTTGACATTCCTTCCAATTGGAAGGACTGTCAACATTTTTGACAGTCTTAATTATTACGACTGTCACTATGTTGACATTCCTTCCAACAGTAATGCTACCACTACAACCAAATACTTACAACCCACTTACAACCGCCACGTGGCGGCCACCCATTGGAGGAGGGGGAAGAGTTGGGACTCGGTGGCTGTTCGGATGGCCGCCACGTGGCATTCACGTGGTGGCCGTTCATTGGGCGAGAGGTGGGGCCGGGTGTGACCCACATAGGGGGGGTGGGGGGGGGGGGGGTTAGAGAGTGTTGTAAGAATGTTGTAAGCATTTGGTAGTAAACTTAGCATTTTTCGTCCTTCCAATGTGAAGGACTTGACAGTCATTCCAAAGGACTGTCAACATAGTGACGGTCCTAAAAGAAGAAGAAGAAGAAGAAGCAGCAGCAGCAACAACAACAACAACAACAACGTCGAGAGGAAAGAGGAAGGAGGCAGGAGGAAGGAGGAGAATGGAGGAGGAGGAGGAGGGTGGGCGGCGGCGGACC
The DNA here is from genome assembly GCA_036927795.1 of Iris macrosiphon. NCBI lineage: Eukaryota > Viridiplantae > Streptophyta > Magnoliopsida > Asparagales > Iridaceae > Iris > Iris macrosiphon. Next base: position 10,227,370 of record JAYESA010000011.1, read on the forward strand.
GGCGCCTGGCGAGCACGGCTTCAGCAGGACCTCCTCCTCCCTCTCTCCTCCTCCTCCTCCTCCTCCTTCTCCAATCACCTCCCTCCTCCTCCTTCTCCAATCTCCTCCCTCCTCCTCCACCTCCACCTCCTCCTCCGACGACGACGACTAAGATTAGGGTTGAGGTTTGGGTTTGGGAAGGGGAATTGGACTGTCCTGAGTAAATTTGGGCCTGTCCTGAACAAAAATTAAAAAAATATGGGTTGTCCTGAAGTAATGGGTTGTCCTAAGTAATTTTTGGAGTGCATATAGAATTTGTCTTCTAGAAACATTAGAAATTAATGCCGCTTCTGTCCTATTCCGTTTAGGATTTGGACTCTAAGGCATTATTTAGTTCGCAGAATCATGGGATTGAGAAAAAAAAATTATAATTTTTTTATGTTTGGATGCCAAAAAAATTGTGAAGGAAAAAAAGTGATTCCAAATAGGAGAGAAAGTGGTTTCCTCCACAAATCCAATAATTTACTTTTTCATCTTTAAGTATTCACTTTTTCTCTCATTTTTTTTGGTATTTTCAAACACCGAAAAAAAAATTGATAGGAATTATTTTCCAAAGGAAATGAAAAGCATGAAATTGATTTTCTTTCCTTTCCGCGAACCAAAAGAGTTCTAAGGTAATGGTTCATCCGTATTAAATTTATTAATAAATATTTTAAAATTAATTAGACTTCTATAAATATTTAATTTTGTGTAAATTCATATTCGATGAAGATCTTTCATATCTATCGAGGGATCGAAAAGACAAATAAGTACTTTGTTTTTAGCTCTTAAAAAAATCTAATTCTTGAACCACTTTCATGCTTATGTCATATCGAATTACTGTAGAAGAAAAAAGCTGCAAAATTCGATCCAGTTTATTGTAATCGATTAGTTAGTATATTGGTTAACTGTATTCTAAAATACGGGAAAAAGACTATTGGCTTATCAAATTATCTATCGAACATTGAAAAAGATTTACCAAAAGACATAAACAAAGGCTTGTGATAAAGGCACTACAAAGTAGACTCAGAGCTAGCCCAGTTATGAATTTTTTTACTCATGCTAGTTCAAATTTTACTAGGGCTGTCCATCATCTTCACCTCCCTCCTCCTGCTTCCCCTCCTGTTCCTCCACCGCTCGCCGCCGACCCCACCGCCCCCACCGCTCGCCGTCGTCCCCATGCGCAGCAGCGGTCCCGTCCTCCACCGCTCGCCGCCACACCCACCGCTCACCTCTGCCCCCGCGTGCAGCAGCGACCACGTCCTCCACCGCACGTGCGCCTCCGCCTCCTCCCCCGCCTCCCGCCGCCTCCTCCTTCTCGTCCTCCCCCTCCCGCTCCTCCGCCTCGTCCCCCCTTCCGGCCTCCACGCAGCCCAGCCCTCGTGTCACCTCGCGTAGCCCTCCCTTCCGGACTGTCAAAATTTTGATAGTCCTACCAATTGGAAAGACTGTCAAAATTTTGACAGTCTTAAAAAATTAACATATATTTTTAAGACTGTCAAAATTTTGACAGTTCTACCAATTGTTAGGACTGTCAAAATTTTGAGAGTACTTTTAATTGGTAGGACTGTCAAAATTTTGACAGTCCTAATTATAAAAAAAATCAATTGGAAGTGGACAGTCCGGTGAGTAATTTTTGGGAGTGACAAACTTGTAATTATCAATGGTGAAAATTTGGACTACTCTGAGTGAATTTTGTAGTGCCTTTGTCAAGAGCCTAAACAAATCCATTATCTGTTTTACGTCAAACAATACGCAGTCACTTCCGCTATAGCAATAAAAGTAAAAGTAAAACGTGTATACGGATTAAGTCATTGAGTTCGAGTTCTAATTCAGTTTATTTAATAACTTATTTTGTATGGTTAATATTGATGAACCGGTCAAGATCTATCACCCTAATAGCACCACAATACCCTTGTCTGCAAAATGAAACTCCCTTACATACATGAGCTCAAATTGCACATCTCACAAATTTATATTTGTCCAATAGAAATGATTGAACTTAAATTGAAAAATATTATGGAGTTAAATTTCAACAATTATATAAAAAAAAACTTATTAAAAATTACAAAATAAAGCTGTGATTAGCTAAATAAATTGAAATACATGGCTTTAAGACTCTAGTTTTCAGGGATTTATGGTCCTTAACAAGCTTCAAGGGGCACGGAGGTAGATAAGAACTAAACTATGACTTAATAGGGCTCTTGTCTCATTTTTTCCAAAATCATCTAAATTGTGTTATATTTATTTCACTCAACAAGTGTTATTATGATTCACATACATCTCTGCTAGCTTCTCCGTCGACTTACCCACTTTGAATGGTAAGAAGTGGGCTGATTTGGTCAACCTGTCTACGATGACCCAAATTGTGTCTTTTTCTCCTGGAGAACTCGGAAGCCCCGAAACAAAATCCATAGTCACATGCTCCCACTTCCACTCTGGGATGGGTAAAGGCTGAAGCAGTCCTCCTGGCCTATGTCTGTCCGTCTTTACCTTTTGGCACACTAAACACCGGGATACAAAGCGTGATATCTCGCGCTTCATACCATACCACCAAACGTGCTCCCTCAGGTCTCGATACATCTTGTTGGCACCTGGATGCATCGAGTACTGAGAGCGATGCACCTCCTGCAAAACCTTCTCGTGCATCTTTTCGCTTGGCACACATATCCTAGTACCATGCCACAACGATCTACATCTGCAATAGTAAAATCCTCCGATAATCCTGTCCGAACTTGTGCCCTGATACTCCTCAGAGCCTCATCATCATACTGCGTAGCTCTGATTCTGTCCATATGCTCGGACTGTATCTGCAATCCCCATATCTGAATCTCGATACCAGGAACTAGCACCTCAATTCCCAAGCTCTCAAGTTTGGCCAACAAGTGTCTGTCTGTTGTCAAGTACATAGCCATAGGATACCTGCTCAAGGCATCGGCGACTACGTTGGCCTTTCCTGGGTGGTACTGCAATAAAATATCGAAGTCATTCATCAACTCCAACCACCTCCTCTGCCTCATGTTCAGCTCTTTCTGTGTAAACACATACTTCAAGCTCTTATGGTCTGTGAAGATCTCCACACACTCTCCGTACAGATAGTGTTGCCACAGCTTTAGAGCAAAGATGACCGCTGCCAACTCCAAATTATGGGTGAGATAGTTCTTCTCATGAGGACATAATTTCCTGAAAGCATAGGCAATCACCTTCCCGTGTTGGTGAAGAATGCAGCCCAAACCCTTCCTTGAAGCATCACTGTAGATAGTGAATCCACATGTCCCTGATGGCAACGTCAATACTAGAGCTATTGTCAATCTTTTCTTCAGCTCATCAAATGTGGCCTGACAATCCTTCGTCCAGACAAAATCCATATCCTTCCTGGTCAGCCTAATCATCGGCTCTGCAATCCTGGAGAAATCTTGTATAAACCTCATATAGTAACCTACTAGTCTGAGAAAACTCTTGATCTCAGCCATTGAATTAGGAGTAGCCCACAACTCCACTGACATGATCTTCTTCTGTTTAATTGAGATCCCGTCACCCGTCACCACATGCCTAAAGAATTCAACCTTATCAAGGAAGAACTCGCACTTCGAAAGCTTCCCTTAAAGCTCATCTTTCCTGAGAGTCTCCAAAACCATCCTCATGTGCTCCTCATGCTCCTCCGTGGTCTTTGAATACACAAGAATGTCATCGATGAACATCATCACGAACTTGTCAAGGTACTAGTGGAACACCTTGTTCATCAGGTTCATAAATACTGCTGGTGCATTAGTCAACCCAAATGGTATTACCATGAACTCAAACTAGCCATATCGAGTCCAAAAAGTTGTCTTTAGAATATCTTCTTTCTTCACTTTCACTTGGTGGTATCCTGACCTTAAGTCTATCTTTGAGAATACCTTCGCTCCGCTTAACTGATCGAATAGATCATCTATCCTCGGTAGTGAGTATTTGTTCTTGATAGTGAGGTTGTTCAAAGCTCTGTAGTCGATATATATGTGTCACGTCCCGGTCTCCCGCGAGCTCGATCGTCCCCGCTGAACGTGAATCACCACGTTACAGCTCTCCCGCAGGACAATCGTTCTCATCGGGACGTGATGCCGTGCAAGCCTAAAGTGCGCTTGCACAAGGCCAAAGCTTTGAAACAAGGGCAAGTAAGCTATTCGATACTGAAGCAGCGGCACATAACATTGCAGAAAAGTGAAGAACTCAATGGCATATGAAAAATAGTCTCTTTTTATTGATAATCGAAAGTGTTACAAGCGGCACATGGCCGAGGTTACATAACGCTCAAGCACTCTTCTCTTGATTACAATGATACCGTTCCATACATTATGTCCCTCTATCTGAAAGCAGGCACAAACTCGATGCAGCTCGAGGCATCGACTCCAGATTTCCGGCTCCTTGGGATGAGGCACGGCTATCGCTTCCTCAGACGAACGAGCACCTGAGAACAAGCAAACTGTTGGTGGGTCAGCACTTTATGCAAGTACTGGTGAGATAAAACAACTGAACAGAAGCTACACCCCCTGAAACCCACACTAAGTAATCATGTGGCAAAACATTGCATTACTAGTGATCTTGCTAGTTTTACTTAGGTTCATTTCATGCCGTTCTATAGCAGAGTCATATTACTTTGTTTGGAAACATGCTTTGAAAACATAAAGTCAAACAACCAATCAATCGAGGCAACCAATTCAAGCACGAGGAATCATATTCGGGTGTGCGCAGCGTGTTTGGTGAACTATATGCACGGATTCTAGGGACAGGCAGCATTTAGGGACGATCAATCAATCTAGCACACAAGTTAACTATTAATCAGAAGTCGGTCCCCGAGTAACTCAGGATCGGTAGCAGTAATCCAGCTAACCAATGACTCACATTCTGATCCTATTAGCAGCTGTGACGCATGGTTGCACATTACTGCCGAAGCAGCCGTAGCCAAGGTTCAGCTCTTCACTAAAGTCTCATTGTCCGACCGAATGCAATGCATGAAGCGCTAACAGGTGGTCTCTATGATGCAGACAAAATGAATAAGCAGGCTTATGTATAAACTGATATTTCTTACCAACGGCCGAACGGTTATCCCTGCAGCAAACATACAAGTTAGCAACAACTGCATAAACATATATATTTTACCGTTCTTTAGTTTCCTGTCCGTCTCTGCATCAAATAGTTAGGTATGCAAGAAGGCTAGCCTAGCATGCTCCCTAACGACCTGAATGCAGCTTATCTCCATACACTTCTCTAATGCAGACTCGACTCTTCTCAACAGAAGCGCCGCCTCCCTCTAATAGCCACGCCCCCCAATCCCGAAGGACCTTGAAGCAAGGGCGCACTATTAGTCTCCCCCATCGCATCACCATCCTCCCCCCAATATCCACGCCCCCTCAATGATCCCGAAGGACCGGACAAGGGCGCGTTATTGGACTCCCACATTTCGTTTGTCCTCCATCCACCGCAAGCACCCACATATTTCTTGTCTCTATCACAATAGCACACAACATGACAAGCACATTCCTAATAGCCGCACCCCCGAGATCCCGAAGGACCGACCCTCAGGTGGGCTACTAGTCTAGCACACACATGATAAGCATTTACTCTCGCATCGAAACAAGCATTCAAGACAAGCCATATAAACACGATGACAAGCAAACATATAAACGATCTTTTAGTTGAGACTAGCATGGCACGGGTCTATTATCACATCAAGTAAAACATGCAGTTCTATCTTCTTAGCATAGTAATGGTTCTATCTCTTTTAGACAAGCAAACATATTCTCTTAGCTAGGCAGCATATTCGTTTCAGTGACAAGCTATGTGAGTTCTTTTATTAGCATGCTGAGTCGGTTCTATCATTTCTTATGAAAACATTTCTTCTTAAGCAAACAAGCATTTAAAACTCAGATTCATTATTAAGTCGTGCAAGAATCAGAGAATGCAGTTCTGCCAACTCACCTTGATTAATCGGTCGGGAACTCTCCGAGAAGACTTCCGTTCGAGCAAGCAAGTCGATCCCACTTGTACATAGTGCCGACGCGGAGCGGGACACTACATACTTACCCACCAACAAAGAGTTTCGTCCTCGAAACTCAAGGAGAAACTCACGAAACCATAAAGCAGCGATAGTCCTCATTCCTCGCCATCCCAAATCAAAACTCAGGCAATCACAACTCAATAAAACTCTAGCCAACAAAATCACAAATCACATCTCAAGCAATGAAAACCAAATCCAGAAAACTTTTGCCGGCAACTTTGAGAATATTTACGGACTCATTGTATGGAACGTTCATTGCATCTCACATCAGGCAAATCTCAGAGTTGGAAGCAACGAAATGGGCAAAGAATCGAGTTGCTCTGATACCATTATGTCATGCCCCGGTCTCCCGCGAGCTCGATCGTCCCCGCTGAACGTGAATCACCACGTTACAGCTCTCCCGCAGGACAATCGTTCTTATCGGGACGTGATGCCGTGCAAGCCTAAAGTGCGCTTGCACAAGGCCAAAGCTTTGAAACAAGGGCAAGTAAGCTATTCGATACTGAAGCAGCGGCACATAACATTGCAAAAAAGTGAAGAACTCAATGGCATATGAAAAACAGTCTCTTTTTATTGATAATCGAAAGTGTTACAAGCGGCACATGGCCGAGGTTACATAACGCTCAAGCACTCTTCTCTTGATTACAATGATACCGTTCCATACATTATGTCCCTCTATCTGAAAGCAGCTGAAAGCAGGCACAAACTCGATGCAGCTCGAGGCATCGACTCCAGATTTCCGGCTCCTTGGGATGAGGCACGGCTATCGCTTCCTCAGACGAACGAGCACCTGAGAACAAGCAAACTGTTGGTGGGTCAGCACTTTATGCAAGTACTGGTGAGATAAAACAACTGAACAGAAGCTACACCCCCTGAAACCCACACTAAGTAATCATGTGGCAAAACATTGCATTACTAGTGATCTTGCTAGTTTTACTTAGGTTTATTTCATGCCGTTCTATAGCAGAGTCATATTACTTTGTTTGGAAACATGCTTTGAAAACATAAAGTCAAACAACCAATCAATCGAGGCAACCAATTCAAGCACGAGGAATCATATTCGGGTGTGCGCAGCGTGTTCGGTGAACTATATGCACGGATTCTAGGGACAGGCAGCATTTAGGGACGATCAATCAATCTAGCACACAAGTTAACTATCAATCAGAAGTCGGTCCCCGAGTAACTCAGGATCGGTAGCGGTAATCCAGCTAACCAATGACTCACATTCTGATCCTATTAGCAGCTGTGACGCATGGTTGCACATTACTGCCGAAGCAGCCGTAGCCAAGGTTCAGCTCTTCACTAATAGTCTCATTGTCCGACCGAATGCAATACATGAAGCGCTAACAGGTGGTCTCTATGATGCAGACAAAATGAATAAGCAGGCTTATGTATAAACTGATATTTCTTACCAACGGCCGAACGGTTATCCCTGCAGCAAACATACAAGTTAGCAACAATTGCATAAACATATATATTTTACCGTTCTTTAGTTTTCTGTCCGTCTCTGCATCAAATAGTTAGGTATGCAAGAAGGCTAGCCTAGCATGCTCCCTAACGACCTGAATGCAGCTTATCTCCATACACTTCTCTAATGCAGACTCGACTCTTCTCAACAGAAGCGCCGCCTCCCTCTAATAGCCACGCCCCCCAATCCCGAAGGACCTTGAAGCAAGGGCGCACTATTAGTCTCCCCCATCGCATCACCATCCTTCCCCCAATATCCACGCCCCCTCAATAATCCCGAAGGACCGGACAAGGGCGCGTTATTGGACTCCCACATTTCGTTTGTCCTCCATCCACCGCAAGCACCCATATATTTCTTGTCTCTATCACAATAGCACACAACATGACAAGCACATTCCTAATAGCCGCACCCCCGAGATCCCGAAGGACCGACCCTCAGGTGGGCTACTAGTCTAGCACACACATGACAAGCATTTACTCTCGCATCGAAACAAGCATTCAAGACAAGCCATATAAACACGATGACAAGCAAACATATAAACGATCTTTTAGTTGAGACTAGCATGGCACAGGTCTATTATCACATAAAGTAAAACATGCAGTTCTATCTTCTTAGCATAGTAATGGTTCTATCTCTTTTAGACAAGCATACATATTCTCTTAGCTAGGCAGCATATTCGTTTCAGTGACAAGCTATGTGAGTTCTTTTATTAGCATGCTGAGTCGGTTCTATCATTTCTTATGAAAATATTTCTTCTTAAGCAAACAAGCATTTAAAACTCAGATTCATTATTAAGTCGTGCAAGAATCAGAGAATGCAGTTCTGCCCACTCACCTTGATTAATCGGTCGGGAATTCTCCGAGAAGACATCCGTTCGAGCAAGCAAGTCGATCCCACTTGTACATAGTGCCGACGCGGAGCGGGGCACTACAATATGTGTACCGACCTATTCTTCTTTGGTACAAACAAAACTGGAGCATCCCACGGTGATGAACTGAATTTGATAAAGCCCCTATCCTACAACTCATCAACCTACTTCTTCAGTTCTGCCAGTTCGCTGTTGTTGACCCTATAGACGTGCTGTGATATTGGCTCTGAGCCTGGCACCAAGTCTATAGAGAACTCGACATCTCTGTCTGACGAAAAACCTGGCAACTCCTCTAGAAAGACATCCAGGAATTCCGCTATCAAAGGATGTGGCAACTGCTTCTCTTCCATCCTGGCTCCACAAAAGATGCCCCTGTTCTGCTCCGCTGCTCCTCTGGCGACCTCGAACTCTGGCTCTCCTGGCAGTCGAAATACCACTCTGCCTCCACGACAATCTATAGTAGCATGGTGCCTACTCAACCAATCCATTTCGAGTACAATATTGTATCCGGAAAGTGGCATTACGGGTAAGCACACACTCAACTCTCGGCCTCCCAATAAAACTCTCTGGTCCTTACAAAAATCACTGACTAGGATAATGCCTCCGCCAGTCGTGATCTTGCAAGTCCTATCTAAGGGTTCCGTCTCTAAATAATTCTTAAGAGCATAAGATACAGATACAAAACTATGGGAAGTGTCAGAATCGAATAATGCAAATGCTCGAATGGAATCGAGGAGAACTGAACCTGATATCACGTCTCCAGCTGGCTCAACCTCCTCGACCTTCATGGCATACGCTCATCCCTGGGTTGCACCTCTCTGCTGCTGTTGGTGCTGGGCAAACCTCTGCTGCTGTGGCGGAAGTGGTGGTCCCCTCTGTTGGCCTCCTGATGTAGTAGGTACTCTGATAGGTCCCTTCTGAGCGGCTGCTCCATCCTGACCTGGACTAGTCTGAATAGATAGACAATCTCTCAACTGGTGTGCTGACGATCCACAAGACAAACACGTACCCAACCTCTTTCTGCAGATGTCTCTCGTGTGTCCCACCATTCCGCAGTACGCATATTGGACAGCGGGCTGGGTCTGCCTCTACTGCTGCTGCTGGATATGTCCACAAGCTGGTGCCTGGTGCTGCTGGTGATGATACGGCCTTTGCTGCTATTGAAAGTGGGGACGCTTGGCCAGTCCTGTACTACCACTCGCTCCTCCAGAAACGTCGTGTCCTCTCTTGGGCCTGAGGTCCAGATCATCCTCAGTATTCTGGGCATCCATCAGAATGCCCTCAAAGGTAGCAGTGCGACGTCCAAAAGTACGAGACTTGATCTCTCTCATCAGCCCCTTCCTGAACTTTCGGGCTCCATCTCCTGGATCCCGAATCATCGACGGTGCTAAACGACTCAAGCGGCAAAACTCTGCGGCATACTCGTCGATCGACATGTTCCTTCGGACTAAGTCATGGAACTGACTCTCCAAGGCTCCCAGGGCCACGTCGGGAAAGAACTTCTTCTTGAAAATATTCTTGAAAGCCTCCCAAGTAAGTCCTCTAACAGTAAGTCTCAGCTCCGTACGATACCAAGTCAACGTGATATCGAACATCTGGCTCCCGACGGCCTTTATCTGCAGACTCTCTGGAATCTGAGCCAAGCGCAAGTTTCTCTCTATGTCCTCTAGCCAGTCGTCGGCGTAAAGTATCCCCTCAACACCCTTGAACTCCCGAGGCATCATCCTCTTGAAGTCCACTATAGTGCCTGGCATCTGCTGCTGCTGCTGGCTAGGATGCTATTGTACGACTCTCTCTACTATATGGAGAGCCACCTGATGAGCATTCTCCATGCTCTCCCTCATCATCTTAGTCTGTGCTTGGTGCACCTCTGCCTGCACCCTCTGTGCCTCAACCTGAACTCGCTGAGCCTCTGCCGACATCCTCTGAGCATCCACCATGCCCTGGATCAATGCAAACATCTGTGCTCCGTCAGCAACATACCTCCTGAAAATAGAATCTGTGGTGGTGGAAGATCCTCCGTAACAGCCGGGACAACCCTCTGGACAGGTGGGGGAGGTGGACCCCCAAAAATTACGAAAACTCTTACATGAACAGGTGAAGCAGGAGGAGCAAATCCAGCTGTCTAGGTTACAGGTCGAGAGGTGGTAGACCTCTCGGAAGCTGCGGGTCCCAATCCAATCTCAGTGACATAGTCTTCGGTGGCATCCTGAAGACAGATTAAAACAAGAAAAAATTAATTAAGGCAAAAGATACGATATCATCAAAGAAGGACAGCAAAATTTAAAAGAAGCAATCATTCAGAATAGCAAAATAAATCTAGAATTTTCCTAGTTGTGATTGAGCATACTCTCATCTATACCCCATCTCGTGCTCGTAATAGTACACTAAGTCTGAGCACTCTATGATACTGCACTAGTTGCGACCTAATCTTACTCTTCTAGACCTGCATGGGCCACCACTAAAATGTGTCATGATCCGCACCCAAAATTTGGGCATGAGCCATGGGTACGTCCAGTCTACGCCACAGCATCGACGGTAGAACGTTGTCTAGGTCTCAAAAATACTAACACAACTCACAGAATAACCTGTCAATGATCTCAACTCTATAAGGAGGGCAATGAATATGCATATGATCATCAATTCATAAGGTACCCAATCACAATAACTCTAAAGAAGGTAAATGGCACGATAAGATATGAAAAGATATAAAGAAGTTCTCATCTAAGCTTAGAACACAACTCAAATAATAACATTAAGTCTAGAGTCTAGCTATCTCAACATAGATAAGGTCTCAACATAATACAAATCAAGTCTCAAAGTTAGAACAATTCAATATATAAATAAACTAGGCTAAGTGTTGTTTAAACAACTACGGGTGGTGTCTCCTCTAAGGGGGGTGGCTCCTCTGGAATCTCCGGGATGTCATCACAATATACTCCTGGACCATAATGGATAGGATAAAAATCGTCAAGATCCTCTGAAAAATGCTATCCACTCAGGATTGGAGTGAAGCACAAACACTAACAGCAATTTCAATTATATTGACAAAAACTATAAAATAGCGTAAGAAAAATACATAATGGAAGAAATACTAGAAGATAAGGAATACTGGAGAGACATGTAATCATCATATATAACTAACTAGCAGTGAAACAGATATGAGTGAAAGCTAGAAATGAATTTACTGGAGCAAGAATAAAAAAAATACTGGCTAAGTGTCGTGAAATATCTGTTTGTTATGTGATCGGCTTGGGACTAGATCAGGCTTGTTATATATGATTGGCTATGATACATGTGAGGTCAGGCTAACCATCTGGTTAGCTATGATGCGAGCAAAAGTTAGGCTAATCATATATAATAGGCTATGAGACATATAAATGGTCAGGCTACACCTACGTGATATGTGGGGTGAGATATGATGCATGTAAGGCAGGGTATGATCATATAACTTGCTAATATTTTTCCTTCTCCAGCTAGTATGATGGATTCCAATCACGACTCCTCATGACAGGTATCTATGATACTAGCCTGTGTATTCGATGTGTCTGAATCAAGTAAACACTACAACTAGAATCATAGTAATGATCAAAATAATAATAACTGTCAGAAAATGTACTTGCCAGCGGTCCTGAGCAATGTGTGAGGATCGATGACCAAACTGGAGTCACATTGACCTAAATATAAAATAATAATGTCAATTGGTGATGCGGAATGATAATTATTATTAACTATGTTGAAATATGATTTAAAGGCTAAATATAGGTCTTAGAAATCAAATTAGGTCAATACATAGGTTTTCTAGGCCTTAACAATGTCAATTGGTCAATATTAGACTCCTACTAGTTACTACCTAGCTTATACTAGTTAGTACCAAAGTCTTCTAGCTATATTAGTTAAGGTTTAATTAATACTAGATAATATCTTACTAAATAACTTAATACTTAACATATACCTAGACTACACCATTACCTTAACTCAAGTCTAACCCTTGATACCTCATAGAATTCCTAACCCTCCTACTAATACCAAGTTAATACCTAATATCATAATGATTATCCACCCTAACCTAGATACTAGTTAATACCTTGATTGACTAACTATACAAACTGATACCAACAATACCTAAGTGTAATAATGATACCTTGGTATCAGACCTTAGCCTCTATTTTCACTAATACTGGTACCAACCCCATACACTCTAGCCCCCAACTGCCCATGTACCAATGTACGGATACACCACCCCAACTCCAAGTCTAATATCTACAGCTACTACTGTGCTATATGTTCCAACAAATATTGCTAGAAGCCTACCTAACAGATATACATTAGAACACTAGTCCCCCCTTCACTTGGTCTGATACTGCTGTTGACACCCTGTTGTGTACAGCAGTGGCACCACTACCCCTTCTAACTATTGCTCAACTGAGCACACACCAATATAACTCATGCACAAGTATGCACACAAGCTTAGCTTGCTGCCCCCAGGTATTGGACTGGTACTAAGGTGAAGCACGTATACAAGACATAACGTATTAGAACATCGCATATGTATCATGCCCAAAGTTGTAAGCCGCTTGGCACATTTTATTATTTCGCGAGAGAGAGCTTGAGCGACTTGTAATCTCGGCCTAGCGCCGCTTGTAACCTTATTTCATTATCAATAAAGAGCTTATTTTCGTATCATACTTGCGTTTATACTATGCTTCTGCTATGACGATTCTATGAACTAGTTATCAAATGCCAGTTCGGACCTGGCCTTGTGTGTGCGTAACTCAGGCTCACACGACATCACGCCCAAGCTAGGACATTCTGGACCTGTCGGGCCGGAGGCGTGACAATAATACCCGTTCTATACTGCAATCCACAGGGAGAATAACTTTAGCTCCTCCTAGGCCGAACGATCCCGGTGCCCCGGAGCCTATCTCGTTCGAGGATATGCATGCCTTGTACACAAGCACATGTCCATGACCATTTATCCATGCAACGTTTCGAATGTAAGTATGATGAGGTAGAAG